>JAROYC020000015.1:3355842-3383747 GCA_029619255.2 Dynastes hyllus
CCCCAAAAAAAAAACCAGCTTGCGCAAACCAATAATTGACCCTGTCGAATTCGTTTAAATTTAAATGCCTGTCTTCTTATCAGCTAGCTAACACTTAACTAAATCGCAGTTAAATAAAAACAACACAAATCGGGGTTAAAAAAACACCCCCCAAAAAATCATTCTATCAGTGCTGAAATTAAAAAAAAACATTAAAAATTTTTGTTTACTGGGATTAAAATTTTTGATAATTTATTCTATTACGGTCAATTTTTAAAAATTTTTTAAAAGAACCCTTCTAGCGTTACAATTTCTATGTAATAAAAAAAGAAAAAATAAGAATATTGTGTGCTTAACATGTTTTAATGGAATAAAAATACCCCCGACCGACATTTAGCTTCTTTTGACGATTATTATTTTTGATTACCCCTTTTGGTTTTCTCTTAAAAATCTTTTTAAATTTTTTTTAAATTTTAAAAAAAACTAGGAAAAAAAAGAAAAGTGAAGTTCTTAAATTAGGATTGAAAGGGGTAACAAAATTTAAAACTAAATGAAACAGAAATATGATTTTCTAACACCTCAATAACCTTCTTTTTTTTGTTATAAAATTGATCAGGTTTTTCCAAGAACAATTAACCACTATGGGTTTTTTTACCTCGGGAACCTAGTCTTGTAAAAGGGCCGTTATTTTTTTTTTGTTAAAAAATATTTGTAGATGGGGAAAAAAAAAAGCGATAACTTTAGAGCGGTTTCGCGAAGTGTAAGTTCGTCGGTTAAAATGTTTATCACGCAGGTCAAATCTGGGCACAATACGGAATAATATTCGGGAAATGCAGCAATTTCAACAGGATCTTCGTATTACAAAAAGCTTGTATAAGAGCCATCTTCCAACTAAAACCTAGGGACTCATGCAAATCGGTATTTAGAGAAAATAATATACTTACCTTAGTCTATGTATGTATTAACATCATCAATATTTGTGAAGCAGCATTATAATGACATTTTTAAGAAGTATGAAATAGATCACGAACGCAGCACTAGGTGCAAAGTTAATAATCAATTACTCCGCCCCAAACACATTTGACAAAGGTTCGAAACAAGCTGTATGGCGTGCATTAAAATATATAACCCACACCACGGAACTAAAGCAAATGCCATCAGTACAGTTTAAAATAACATTAAAAAAATACCTCTCTAGTCAAACATTTTATACTATCAAAGATTTTTAAATGCACCGTGTATAGTATAATTTTCTTTTATATTTATATACATGTATTTTGTTTGTTTGTACTATTTGTTTTATTTTACCCTTTTTTTTTATATTTACAATTTTTATATTAACTAAGATGACGTATTCTATGCTATTGCATTATGGAATAAATGAATTTATTATTATTATTATTATTATTATTTAAATATTATACTCTAACATCATGACGATTATACACACATCTTTACATATACGAAATATTCACAATTATTGTTACTTAAGAGCAGTCTTATATTCGCTATTTACATACAATACAAAAAAGTTCTCAGTTATGAATGGATAATTGGATCAATATTCAATATCTTCTCCAAAGTCACGACAAGCTTATACTTCAATGGCTTCTCGAAGACTTCATTTCTCTATTTGAGGCTCGTCTTGTGGTCGAGGAGGTCCCTGTGGGTTTTGCTCGCCTTTTTCTCCCTTCAAACCGTTAAGACCTACAGAACCTTGGTCGCCCTTAGGGCCTACGATGGATAAGATGTTAAGTAATTAATTATTTGATAGTTGTGCTAACAATACCTTGCAAACCGGGAAGCCCGATACTGCCTTTACTACCAGGTTCCCCTTTTTCACCTTAAATCAAAAAATAGTACATTAGTTCGCAATTTCTACAATTCTTTAAATTAATTGAATAATAATATCGAATGACGTATGAATTGAAATGTTATTAGACTTATCTACTTAATATTTTACGCTTTTAGCTAGTATAGAGTCTCTCATAATAAGCAAAAGAATGTTCATAAAAATACATGTGGAAAGAATGCCTAGTAGCAATAACTAAAGATTAATGCTAATATAGCTCATGGTATTAGTGGAATCATTCCCGGCAAAAACAATGTAGCAGAGAAAATAGCGCTAACACACGAACATGTTTCTGCCCACCCGGCATCATCTGCTGTTACAATTGCGTTGCCTCTCGGTTTATGATGCTAATCTCCAAAACATCACTGAATATGTCTTTCGGCGACACCAATCGCTAAGAGACACAGTCACGCCGTCCCAGGCCTACTTTCTCCGCTACATTGTTCTTGCCGGGAATAATTCCAGCAATACCATGAGCTATATTAGTATTAATTTTTGGTGAATATTCATAAACTTATGCGTTATCTTTGGGTATTATCCAGTTGCAAATGATTTTGTGAGGAATTAACACCAGAGACCATTTAAATGATTACTTACATGAAGCTTCTGATAACAATGAATCAAACATGAATTCATTGGTATTTCTCATTTACATACTTTAGTACCACACATATACTTAATGTACCAATTACACATTTTGGAATATAAAATCACATCATTTGTTATAAAGATATTAAAAAAATGCCTAGAAAAATTATAAAAATTTTGAGGGAACCAAGGAAAAAAGTAATGGGAGCGGGGAAAATATAACCAAGGATATTTTTCCCTCCTGCGCCATCACCCCACAAGTGCTTGTCTACCTTGTTAGAGTTACTTTGCAAGTAATGAATTTAACTTTCTTTACTTTTGTAGCATACAAAGCATATGTTAAAGGTTGGACTACATCTTTTGAGACATCCAGTGGATATTAAAACCAATCAGATCGAACATATTCAAACTTAAAATTTCATATTGCAAACAAAATCATATGCCAAACTTTTTATGTGATTTTTACATTTTCTTGTATCATTGTTTAATTCTTCTTTTTTATACAGTTAGCGTTTTTGTTTAACTTCCCGTATCTTTCGAACCACTTAGTTTAGTTATTTGATCTTTTTAACTCTTTTTGTCAAATAAGTTTAAATATAGTGTTTATTTTTTCTGCACCAAATTGCAACAAGTCTAACAGTGAGCTGTCACAATCATCACAACTTGATATTGGACAATTTTAAATTTTTTCAAAGCGTTCATTATCACTTTTTGAATATTTTCCGCGGTACATTGTTGAACACGTTTGCAAGCTAACAAATATCGAGATGCTGTGTTCTCGCTAGATAAAACGCGAGCTATTACATTCACAATACTGTTTTTCTTTATATCGTCGTGTCATCCACGGTAATCCATATTTTTTGGAACACAAATCACGTTTACACACATTTTCTAGCATCTCTTTCATTCACGGCAAATGATTCTGTAATTGTGTTTGTGAGGGTAATGGGTACTTTGGAACCTATTGTCGCCAAAACGTTTTAAAAGCTGCTTTTCTCACGAACGACAACGGAAGATTACAAGAGGTAAACATAATTAGTAAATGTATGAGGAATAGTGTATAAGGTATTTCAATTCTTGCATTTCTCATATGCTTAATACCATTGACATGCCTCTGGCAATCAGTTCTGTCAATGCAGCCAAACGAACATTGCATATTAAGCAAAAAACTGCACTACCGTCATATTTTAAATGGGGAAAAAGTGACACATACTTATGTACATTAGTAGCAAATCTATTACGAGGCATTGTTTTCTTAGGTATGTAAATATTAGTTCTATATGAAACGATACACTAATTATGTACTTGGTATAATACTACAACACACAAAAAACACCAGCTATATTTTTCAAAAGCGTCACGTAAGTACATAACCTTGACCGTTCGACTAATCTCTGCAACAGCTCAACCGGTACTAAAACGAAATCTCTCTCAGCGCGGTTTAACATGATTTACATTCAAGGTCGACACTACATGCCTGCTTCTCTACCGGTTTAGTTTATTTATGAATTTTTCGTATTCTTATATTAACCTTTCACCGAGACCTGATGATACAAGTTTTTTAACAATCCTAATTGATTTCAAAATATCACTCCTGTCGGCTGTGAGTCACACATACACTGTCACAGGACAGCACTGATTGACTTACGTAGCAGAAAGCACTTATTAGAACAGTATGCAGACGTAAAAGACCGTTAAAAAGAAACCTCTAATAAATGTTGCTACGTTCTTCCTTTGAAAACTAAATTTGTCTAACTCCTGAAATTGATCATTTTAGTATTTCGTGCATAAGTTTCCTCAAACAGATCCTAAAGAGCGTTATGATAGTATAAACAAAAAAATCGCTTCAGTATTATTATTCCAATGTTCTTTTGTGTATATGCCTTACCTCGTGGTCCTTGTGGTCCCAGATCTCCTTTTTGACCGTCCAATCCTGTAAGAATTAAAATGTTTTAAGGAAAATAAACATTATTTGACACGATTTGATTATTACCTGGTATGCCAGGAACACCCCATTCACCATCTTCACCTTTTTTACCTATACAAGTTACATAAGAAATTAATAAATAAGCAACGTTTAAATAAAAATTCAATATTTTATTGAAAATGGCATCCCTACCTGGAGGTCCTTGTAACCCGAGTTGACCTGGTGGTCCCTGTGCACCTGGTTCTCCTTTTATACATTGTTTGTCTTCGGGACGAGCCGGTCCAGTTTCGCCTCGCTCACCTTTCACACCTATTTTAATTTTATTAAGGTTATTTACTATTTTAATTATTTATTAGCGTTGTTTTATTACCTGGACTGCCTTGAACGCCCGGGTTGCCGTCTTTTCCTGGTGGGCCAGCTTTACCAGCTTCACCTTTCGGTCCTAACAAAAGAAAATACATATTTGCAAAGCGATATCGCTGATAGGGAATTTTTAAATTTTGACTTGTTTGTTAAAAACTAAAAACTACAATCTACATAGAATCTTGCTTTGGATATCACACTGTACGTAGTGAACTATATTGATACTGAGGTTTGAATGTGTTAGCGAGATATTAGCTCGAATTAGAACCATTTTAGGAAATTTTCTAGTTCGATCATTAGTGGACTATTATTTCTCACAAATAGCATCAAAACCGAAGCAGGAATAATACAATAAGCTACTAAGCTTCAGTGTTAGGGATGTAAAGACCAGCCCTGCTTTGGTAGGAAAATCAATCAATCAATCAATCAAGTAAACTGATGGGACGATAATTATCCATTAGACTAGGATCGCCTTTCTTAAAAACTGGTATAACAATACCTATTTTCAAGTCATCTGGAAATTGGTGTGCATTTACCGATAAGTTTATTATATAAGTCAAAAGTGGTACGATGAACGGAGCCAAGAGCTTTATGATCGATGTGGATATGCAGTCCATTCCAACAGCGTTTGTTGCCTTTAAAGAACTTATCGATTGTAGAACCTCAAACTCTTCAACATGTCCCAGAAAGAAGCTATTGTATCTGGATGGAGCTGTAGTACATTGTTTGACCGAATTATTTGGGAAGTTAACCTGTATAAACTCCCGAACCTGACCTGAAAAGTAATTAGCAAAGTGATAGGCTACTTCAGAGTTATCTGAGACCATTAGACCATCAATTTTCAAGTTAATGTCTGTAGATTTATTACAGCTACTCCTCTTATCATTAACTACAACCCACACTTTCTTACTTTTAATTGTTTGGTTTTCGTATAAAATATTATTGTAGTACTCATTCTTTGTCGTCTTAATGAGCGCTCTGTGTTCTCTCTTCACGGTATTGCAATGCTGTCTTATGTCTTCTGAAATGGTCTGTTTTAACGGCCAGAACATATCTTTTAAATCACGGCTATTTTCCTGTATTTCCTCTGTAACCCAAGATCTGTCTTTTGTATAGGAACTAATCACCGTTACAAAGGGACAATTTAAATCCAAATAATAAGTAAGAATGTTAATCAAATTTTTGTAAGCAGCATTTACATCACTACACTCATATACCTTCACAAAAGACTCACTAGCTAGACTATTGTGTAAATTCAATTTACGACTCTCGCTAATATTTCTGAAAGAAAACTTTTCACGACATTCCTTTTTATTGCTCATTCGGTGAGACAATGTAGAAATGAGTGCTAAATGATCACCCAAATTTAAGTTTTCTACCCTCTCATCATATTCGTTTACAGGAATATTCGTTAAAAAGTAATCTATTTTGGAATCAGATATATTACCTTTTAGATATTGTGTGCGCGTGGGGCATACATTTTTACAATTCAAACTAAAGCTATCCATAATATCTTTCAAAATATCCCTATCATTAGAGGTAATACTGAAATTTATATTAATATCGCCACAGAAAATTACATGCTCATATTTAGTAAGCGCGTCCGTTAACATAGAATACATCTTGTCTACAAACAAGTCTATATCCCCGCTAGGCGGTCTATAAATAGTAATAAGATAATTCTATGCTTATGTCATCTCTTTGGAGGACCTTTCCATTACAACAACTACTAATAACATCTTTTATTTATTCTTCTGTTGGTACTCCTGCATTATTATCTTCATTATTTTCCTATATGGTTTCTTCCTCATTAATTGGATCTGGTTCGTTTGAAAGACCTCTTAAATGGTTTCCCCAAATCTGTTTATATTGATTTTCGTCTTTTATTACTTTTCTCTCTTTGTTGCTCTTTATTCATTTTCTTTCTCTTTTCCCTATTACAAATCTAGCTTGGCGTAATGTTTTCTGTCCTCTATTTCCTTAGTGTTCATTCACTTCAATCTGACATTTCTTTCCCTTTCTTCCATTTTGTGACAATTTTCATTGTACCATTAATTTTTGGTTTCTTTATTTTTCTTTCCTAGCTATTCCTCCGCTAACACATATATATATATATATATATATATATATATATATATATATATATATTTCATTATGTTACTCCATTATACTTCCACATCTTCTCCCTGGTCTTTATTTTCCAGTAAAAGGATTTCTGTTTGGACAATGTATTTTTTTCTCATGTCCTCGTTATTAAGCTTTACCATATTCTATTTTTGATGCTTTGTTTTTAATTTTTGTCTTATTGTGAGTGTTGCCACAGAGTAATCAATACCCGCCCTGTATGATCTGCCGTCCTTTACTAATGCTTAATACATAACCTACTTGTGTATTAAGTATTAAAGTAGTATATTCCGCGTTTTGTCGTATTTGTTACGTATTTGACATTTTGCTAAACATACTGACAGCTTCTTCATAACTTTTTTAAAGGCTGGCGTTGTTGTATTCTGCGTCTCGTTATGTACCGCGACCTCGTCTCTGCGGGATCTGCTGTCGGCTCTCCTCTTCGCCGTTTGCTACTGTGTAATGTCGACCTCCATACGTTGCTCGTCTTTAATCAACTTCCCTATTCAAATTGTTGGTGCTTTTCACTACTTTCAGTGACTCCCACACAATTAGCTGTTAGTAGTCGCTTAGCAAGTATTTTGACGTTGTCATAGTCAATACTATACTGTCCCATTTAGTAAAAGAATTCGGCGATTGCTGAATTGTCCGGTGTGTCCGTATTGTGTGTCTCTTTGCTCTTTCTTGATGCCGAACTGTAGACTGCGTCTGGTTTGTCCAATATGTTATTTGCCACATCGGCACTTGTTTCAAGTAACCCTTGAGGTTGGCATAGATGTTATGAACACTAATATTTGCTGGATGCTACAAACATTTCTACCAGTTCAAAAGAATGGTTTTGTCAACTGGTGTAGAACTACTATCAACCACTATTTTAAAATCAACCCTTTTGAATCGACTTTTTTAATTACCTTGTGTTCCTGGTGCTCCTGGCATACCCATCTCACCCTTTGATCCTAATGTGATGAAGATTTACATTAATATTTTCTTATATCGAATGACAATTAGCATTCAAACCTGGTATTCCTATTGCTCCAGGTGATCCCGGTTCTCCCTTTGAGCCCCTTTCACCTTTAAGCCAGAAATAAGTCAACACAGTAGTTCTCAATAAATGTAAGAATTTACCTAGTCTTCCTGGCTCTCCTATTAACCCCGCTTTACCTACGTCGCCTTTGACACCTTTAGTACCTGTCCGGTTAGCAACATCAACATACCTATAAGTACTTCCAGAATATCCTACTTACCGGGAACACCATCTTTTCCTGATTCTCCTTTGTTACCTAACAAAATGTACAAGGTCAAGAATAAAGTTCATACCGAGGGTACCATTTTAATCTTAACAGAGGAATATCTGTTGAGATTTGAATCCTACGAGAAATACCATTATTTGTTCGCTTCATCGGCGGCCACAAATTTAGTTTCAACGTAGATAGCACAGTAATCGGTGAAAATAGGGTAGCTTTATTTTATAAATAGAAATCCGTCTGAAATTTTTTATTACATATTGCAATTCTACGCTAAAAAGGAAGTGACTTTTGTCTGAAACATTCTTTTGCTAATTTAATAGATGGCGCTGTAATTGGTGAAAAAGATTATCTTTATTTATTTTAATGGACATATCGCGGAAGTGTGATAAAATGCAATTAAAATAAATTAACAAAAGAATATCTCCGACAAAAGTCACTTACTTTTTAGCGTATAATTGCAGTATGTAATAAAAAATTGTGATTCCCATTAAAAGAAACAAAGCTTCCCCATTTTGAAACAGTTCACTAAAACCCTTACCACAACACTTAATTCGTACTGGACGCACGTTTCGATAGCCAAGCTATCATCATCAGCAGCAAGACTAGACTGAACTGAACAACATTTTCATCGATATTTTTCGTAGGATTCATATTTCCCGAGGTATCCCTCTGTCCACGTGTGCATACCTTGTGGTCCTGGTAATCCAGCCAATCCTTGTGGTCCCGTTTGCCCTATTGGTCCAGGTGATCCGGATGGGCCTTGCAAGCCAGCTGTACCAACTGGTCCTTGCAATCCATGCGGTCCGACAGGTCCTGGTGGACCAGGTGGTCCAGGAGGACCGGTAGGTCCTGCAGGTCCTTTAACGGCGGCCATTTTCCAATCGATATAGTCACGAATAAATTGGTGAATTCCTTCATTAAACATTTCATACGATTTTAGAGGATAATTATTAAAACAAACAAAAAGAAACAATTCTAAGGTAAGGTTTCGATTATTATTATTTTTGTTATTAGCCGCCAAAATTGTGCGCTCAAAACGTATATATATACCGGCTAGAGGCTAGACTGTGACTGGTTCTTTAATCAGGCGTGTTACTGCTGCCATAGTAACAACGGCCGCGATCACAGAATGGTAAAACAATCAGAATTGAAACTTGCTTTTCGAGGGACATGCACATCCTGGCACGCGCTCACCGTACCGCCATGTTCAGCCAATTTCCGGCTAGATCTAATCGATTTTAATCTTCTTAAGACAGAGAAAATTGCTTTTAGCTAACCAGACGAAAGTTCAGCAAATTTGCATGTTTAAACATTTGATTCACGCCACGAAAAAAAATTAAATATATAGGTATTAACCTAAAAAATTGATTCTCAATTGAAAATTATAATGAAGCACTTTACTATGTACTTTATCACTATATTTAAATGTAACAAAACGTCACTGCATTTAAATATAGCGATAAAATACATAATAAAATGTTTCTTTTGAATTTTCATCATGTTAAACTATCACACAATAGAGGCTTCATCAATCCAAAGATTCTCAATGCTGTTTTTGTTATTGTTGTCATTATCATTAATGATTTTACGCAAAATATTTTATAGATCATGTGTAAAGCCAGGGAATTCGGGACCTCTATCGCATGTGCGCATTTGGATAGAGGCAAGTACCAAACGGACAAGTTTTACAAAAGTAAATTTAGAAAAAAATTATTAACTCTACAGCATTGAAAGTTAACGTTTTAACATGATGAAATGATTTATGCTGTCTTCAGAAATTGTGTGTTTAAAAAAATTCAACAAACATTCTAATTAATTTTTATATGAATTACATTTTTCTTACTTTTAAAAAAAAATGTCATAATAGCTGCATAACTAGAATATTAGTTTGTTTAAACAAGAATATAGTATTTGTTGTTATTTATGTTGTTAGAAACTACAGATGCAAGAAATTGGTGCCCAGCTGGTAATGATATTTTAATATACCTTTAATGGTAGAATTTATGAGAATTAGGGATGGGCGGCATTCAAACTAGAGCAACGCAAACTGCGCTGAAAGCTAGCGGCTGACGCATAAACACGGCCTGGACAATTCGGTATAAGCGTCAGTATAACTGCGACTCGAAAGCCGATCTGTTGTGTATGCATCTACGCTGTCGTATACTATATCGTAGTTCTACGTTTTTTTGAAAATGCTTCCTACGTCGCGAAAACGACCAAAGTTGGACACAATAAGAGAATTTATTGCAGAAATGCCTGATTTAAAGTGTGATGGCGCTAAAATTCAATGTGTAGTGTGTAAAATAGATTTAATGTGTTGGTCGAAAAGTGATTGTCTACGGCACGTAAATAGTGCAGGGCATGTTTCAAAAAAATTCCACACGAGATTATGACAAATTTAAATTTAATTTATGTGTTACCTTTATTGCATATAATTTACCATTTCATTTACTAAGGAAGAAAGCATACGTCTCGTTTTAGAACGAATATTCGGACTTTAAGTTACCAAGTGAAGAACATTCAGAGAGTTGTGCCGTCTGCTCGTGAGCATGTCGAGAAAAGAATTAAATCGGAGTTGCAAGATAAAAAACTGTGGTCATGTGTGGACGAGACAACAGATCGTAAAAAACATTCTGTGGTTAATGTAATGGCACGCGCAATGGAACCACATCGACCGTCACCCTCAATTTTACTAGCTTCCAGACGAATACAACAATGCACTGCCGAAGTAATTTCAATGTTGGTGTTAAATACATTGGAAAAGTTTGAACTTTCAACAAATCAACTGTTGATGTTTATGAGTGATGGTGCCGCAAAGATGCTTGCTGTAGGTTGATCTCTTAAGAAACATTGTGCTAACTTGTTGCATATTACATGTAAAATTCATACTCTCAGTCTCGTAGCAGATAGTATCAGAGAATGTTATCCCGAGCTGGACGCTCTAATAGCACATACAAAAGCTGTGTTTGTAAAATCCCCAAAACGTATTCGGGAATTTCATAGACTATGCCCCGGTATTCCTGAACCACCACAACCTATTCTTACTCGTTGGGGAACATGGTTAGAGGCTGCATTTTATTACCTTAAATATTTTGAGAGTATAAAGAACGTAATTTTAGAATTCGACCCAAAGGAAGCTGCGGCTGTCAAGGTAAGCCGCTTGAAATTTCAGGATAGTCAAGTTAAAACAGATTTGGAAATTATTCAGAACAATTACGTGTGACTAGCGGATGCGATAGAATAACTACAAAATTCTTCAGTGTCGTTAGTGGAATCTTTGCAAATAGTGCAACATGTTCACGCACAGCTATGCGCGATAGAAGACGCAAGAAATGTTTGTGTTTTAGAAAGGTTTGAAAATGTTTTAGATAAAGACTCTGATTTTGGCACATTAAGACAAATTTGTGAAGGTGCGTCAACAAAACCGTTAAGTTATTTGAAAGATTATTTTACTTACGCAAATATAACGTCACTAAATGTAGAACGTTCGTTTTCGGCATACAGAAACACTTTTTCTTCACGCCGCACTCACTTTGCCGAAACAACTTTGGAAACATATCTAATGTTACAAATATTAAATAGACATTATCCACTTTGTGATTTCACGGAGGACTCTTAAAACGGTAAGTGTTGGAGCACGTATCACATTTAATTTATTTTGTGTAAACCTTTATGCGTCCGCCACTGGCTTTCAGCGCAGTTGCGTTGCTCTAGTTCAAACACATTAAAAATAGATATTCATGTAAAGATCATTGTAAGCTAAACATAAGATTTTATCAGATTTTTTTGCAATCGCTACCCCCTCATCAAAAAATCACGAACCACCACTGACATTTACATGAACAAATTTCAAAGGAAATGAATTGGTGAGATTTATACTTACTTGTATGCCTTTTAGTTCTCGATAAATGCATTTCCCCGTATATATTTTCGAAATATCTCTCCAGTTCTGCCCTAAATGATTCGGATGTGGTAGCTTTCGAAAGATATTCTTCGAAATCTTCTCTTAAGACACAATCTTTTTCGATCTTATTATTTGTAAACTTGTATAAATAATAACCGAGACACAATTCAGTAATTAGAATGAAAAGCACACAACAAAACACTTTTAAAGCAGAATGATGTGTACTGCAATAATTTTGACGCTGGTTGTGTTCTACTATATGAGAAATATTTTCTTTAATTTTGGTGTTCATTGTCGAAGGTGTTGCGATTGAAACGGCACTAAGCTGAAAAATAAATAGCATACAGTACAGATGGTATTTATAATGAAATAGCTTGGAATTCCTGCAGTACCAGTGTTGAAATATTGGAAATTACGTGCATACTTTTAACAGATCATTTTCACGATATCAACTTAATCGTAAATTTATTCAGCTTAACAAATAACAGCATTTTTACATGGAATATATCCAACATTGCATGTTGTGACATATTTAAATTAATAATTCTCAATAACTGGACAATATGTTAAAGATTATAGAATTTATTTGCTTATCAATCGGGCAGATATGCTTCAAGATGTTTTTAAATGAACTCCAGGTCAAGGGCACTAATACGTTTATGTTAACATAGTTTCAGTCTCGGAAGTCAAGACAGAGTCGAAACAATGGACTGCGAAGGGTGAATCGGCTCCGAAAAAGGCGAAGACTGTTCCATCGGCCGCGAAAATGACGGCAACTATTTTTTTGGGATAGTAATAGTAATAATAATAATTCGATCACAGGATCATTACTAGAGTAACCAAAACTTGCGGACTCGCATAGGCGTCGGTATTACGGGTTAATATAAGAATACGAAAAATTCATAAGTAAACTTACTTGCTAATTATTCAACAAATTAGAGGCATCAGGATGTGAACTACTGTAAATTGCATATTGCATATGTTTCCACATTACTTCTTTAAACCCTTTGCGTCGACAAGAAAAAAAATTCTTATACATAGAAAACGTCTCCCCATCTAAGGAAGTTACATTTGCATGTAGAAACTGTTTTTCCAAATCACTTAAAGTTCACTATTTTCCTTTTTTAAACGGCCTCTAAAATATTAAAATCGGTTTTTTCCTTAAAACATCTGCCAACTTTTGACTAGCGCATAATCCTGGCGTATCATTTAATGTGTGTAATTTTTTTTTTCCCTCTCCACTATGTCTAATGATTCCTGCAATGACAATTCAGTACATTGTAGTTTTCTGATTGCATCTAGTAATACTGTATAATTGGTACATATTGTTGTTAAATCTTCTAAAAGTTGCGGAATTTGAAATTCTCCTTGACTTTCTCTAATTGCTTTGGATTAATTCCGATTAAATCGCATTAAAACTGATTGAATTTGTTGAAAATGGATCAAATAGTAAGAAGCTGCTGTTAGCCAAGTACCCCATCGCGTTAAAATTGGTTCTGGAATACCTGGACAAAATTTACGAAATTCTTTTAAACGTTTAGGAGATTTACGAAACACTGCTTTAGTACTTCCAATCATTCGATCAACGTGATCTTGGGCAATTTCAAATTTTTTCAAAGCGTTCATTATCACTTTTTGAATATTTTCCGCGGTACATTGTTGAACACGTTTGCAAGTTAACAAATATCGAGATGCTGTGTTCTCGCTAGATAAAACGCGAGCTATTACATTCACAACACTATTTTTCTTTATATCGGTCGTCTCATCCACGGTAATCCATATTTTTTGGAACACAAATCACGTTTACACATTTTCTAGCATCTCTTTCATTCGCGGCAAATGATTCTGTAACTGTGTTTGTGAGGGCAATGGGTACTTTGGAACGTATTGTCGCCAAAACGTTTTAAAAGCTGCTTTTTTCGCCAACGACAACGGAAGATTACAAGAGGTAAACATAATTAATAAATGTATGAGGAATAGTGTATAAGGTATTTCAGTTCTTGCATTTCTCCTATGCTTAATACCATTGACATGCCTCTGGCAATCAGTTCCTGTCCAATGCAGCCAAACGAACATTGCATATTAAGCAAAAACTGCACTACCGTCATATTTTAAATGGGGAAACAGTGACACATACTTATGTACATTAGTAGTAAATCTATTACGAGGCATTGTTTTCTTAGGTATGTAAATATTAGTTCTATATGAAACGATACACTAATTATGTACTTGGTATAATACTACAACACACAAAAAACACACAGCTATATTTTCAAAAGCGACACGTAAGACATAACCTTGACCGTTCGACTAATCCTCAATGCCAACCGGTACTAAAACGAAATCCCTCTCAGCGCGGTTTAACATGATTTATATTCAAGGTCGACACTACATGCCTGCTTCTCTACCGGTTTAGTTTATTTATAATTTTTCGTATTCTTATATTAACCCGTAATACCGACGCCTATGCGAGTCCGCAAGTTTAGGTTACTCTACTCATATCCAACAAGTTAATATCCGAAAATGTAGTATATTTTAAAATAAAAACTTTTAACATTAATAATATAGAAATTAGAGCTTCTACAGGAAAAATTTTATAAAAAATAAATACTCGTAAATGTGTATGTGAAAATACAATATAATTGTAAATTTTTGATTATTAATTGTATGATGTCATAATAGGTGCAGATTTCTGAAATAAACATAATGTAATAGTATACATGCACCATATTTTATCTGTATTTTTATTTTATGTTTTTTTGTTTTTCGGAATTGTAACTCCCTTCCGTTTCCCATATTTTAAATACATCCTGTATCGGTGGAAACGTATATCCTGAACGGAATATTAATAAAAGGGTAACTAAAAAATATGCAATTGATCTTGCAAAACAAATACGTCAGATGATTCTTGGTAAACTAAGGAAAAGCTCACGGGTTATCGCTTATTCAATGTCGTTTTATTAAATAGGTTAAATACGCAATACCTTCTTTTTATATTACACTAATACTGATTATAATCTTTGGAGATGTTTAGAAGCAAAAATGATACAAAAAGGAATTAGTTTAATGTAAGTTTTTCATATTTCGCATATCTTCAAACATTCCCTCTAATTTAAATTGAAGCATAACATATATACATCTACTCGTCTGTCGTCTTTGCTTGATTTATATCAACACTTGCAAGTGGGCAAGCAGAAATAATAACATCAACATTTGGATGAATTGTAAGACAACGTTGAGGTTTTAGAATTAAAACAATATAACTAATTCTATTAGCGTTACATCTACCTCATCAATTCAGGTTAGGTAGGAAAATGAAAGTACACCTTCGTTACATGATCTTATTTCAAGATATTGAGAACATATAACATCTTATTCAATACAAATAACCCAGATTCTACAAATTATTAACAAACATACGAAACATAAAACTAAATAAAGGTATTATCGAAATTACAGCACCCTTGGTTCTATTATAAATTCTGATGAAACGTCACAATTACATACTCCAGCTTGACCCTTGTCACCTGTAATAATAAAATCAAGCAATTGCAGCAACAGAATAGAACGACAAACCTTTCAGTCCAATAGGTCCTACTATACCATCTAGACCGGTTTCGCCTTTACTGCCTGAAAAAGTTAGAAGAGTAGTTGAAATATTTACAAACAAATTTCAAAACAAACCTGGTAAGCCTGGAAAACCGGCAGGACCAATATCCCCTCGATTCCCTTTGAGACCTATTTAATAATAAACGTAAAAGAGAATATAGTCTTCAGGTGTTTACTTATTATAACCACTAACCAGAAAAACCGGGGATGCCATCTTGTCCTCTAGTACCTTTGTCGCCTCTTTCTCCTTTTTGACCTACGTTTCAATGTGTTAGTAAATAAATATTGGATTTCTAAGATCGTATTTCTTACCTACACCCTCACCTCGTTCTCCTTTTTGTCCTGGAATGCCTGCAGTCATTCAAAACATAAGTAAAGAAATATTCAAGGTTACATTTTGATTTTTATTACGTTCCACTATTACGTCTGCCTCTGCGTAATTCACTCCCCCCTTTACGTGTATTTTAAGCTCATATGTTTGTAAGTACAAAGAGAAAGAAATTAGAGAAAATATTAAAAAGAAATTTAAGAGAACTAGAACCGAGTATCAAAATATAGAAGAAAGGCGGGAAGAATATAAGCAGAGCTTAATGCAGGCAACAAAAGAAAGTTGTGATGTTACAAGAATAGGTAGGTAATGATGCAACAACATCATCGTGGAAATAGAAAAGGCGGTAAAAGAAAAGAAACAACTACGGAAAAAGTATCTAACTGACAGAAAACAAGAAAACACTGAAAAATACAAGGAGAAACGTATACAAGTAAAAAAGGCGCTCAAAGAAAGTAAAGAGTGGATAGAATTTGGTAACAAGCTAACTACAATATTTAACGAAAACCAGAAAATGTTTTATAATACGCTTAAACAAATGAGAAAACCAAAAGCAAATATGCTGAAGAATATAAAAGACAAAAATGAAAACATACTTGCAGAAGAAAAAAGAATTATGGAAAGATGGAGGGAATATTTTAAAGATCTTTTGGAAGAGGATAATCTAACCGACAATAATATCTAAAATAATGTACAATGTACCACCCAAGAAGCTCCTCAAGAAGTGCAAGACGATACAGAAGAGATAACAGAAAAAGAACTAAAAAGCACCAGGACATAATGGCGTGACTACAGAAATGATTAAATTTATGAATGAAGAAAGATATTATGAATCAGGCTAAAAAAGAAAAGCCAACACATTCGCTCAATTTGTCGCCATGTAGCTTTCATCTACGAGGATTCTTAAAGAATAATGTATTCAACAAGTGCCGATAATATCTCTGTACGTAGATTTAGAATTCTACAAAACATAAGTAGCCGGAATTCTAGATGAAATGCTATTTTAAGGTGTCTGCGTTTAGAGATCGGAGGAGTATCTGAGCGGTATTCTTAAAAAAATTACATTGGTTTTCTTATAACTTTAGATGATATGTTTGCAATATATTAAACAAAGTATATCAATGATTTATTAATAACCTGGGCAAATATGCGGTAACAGCCAGAGGCCGAAAACGACCGTTCGACATCTAGCGATGTTATATTTGCATATTTAAAATAATCTTTGAAACAACTTAATGCATCTTCACACGCACCTTCACAAATTCATCTTAATATAAGAATATCGGAGTCTTTCTCTAAAACACTTTCAAATTTTCGTATTACACACCAATTTGTTTCGCCTTCTACAGCGCATAACTGTGCGTGAACATCATTCACAATTTGAACAGAATCCACTAGCGACATCGAAACATTTTGTAATTTTTCTATTCCCTCCCTAGTCCGAAGTAATTGTTGGAAGAGTTTGTAAATCTCTTTTAACCTGACTATCCTGAAATGTTTCCTGGCTTTTCTTAATTGGTGCAGCTTCTGTTGGATTGGATTTTAAAACTACCTTCTTTACTTGATCAAAATATTTGTTGTAGTAAAACGCAGCCTGCAACCATGTTCCCCAACGTGTAACAATCAGGACAGGTAAATCAGGACACAGTTTGTGAAATAGTCGGGTACGTTTCGGGGACTTTAGAAACACTGCCGTTGTACTAGCAATCAATGCATTTACTAGTGGAAAACATGTAGGAATCGTTTGTGCCACAAGATTTAGAGTATGGATTTTACAGGTTACATGTAAGAAGTTACCACTGTGTTCTTTAAGAGATCGGCCCAAACAACGCATCTTTGCGGCACCATCACTCATAAACATTAAAAGTTACTTAGTTGAAACTTCAAATTTGTTCAATGAGTTCAACACCACCTTTAAAATCTCATCGGCAGTGCAATTTATAACTCTTTTAGAAGCAGGTAAGAAGGAGGATGACGGTCGATGTGGTTCCATTGTACGTACCATTGCATTAACCACAGAATGTTTTTGACGATCTGTTGTTTCGTCCATACACAACCACAGTTTTTTATCTTCCGATTCCGTTTTCATTCCTTTTTCTATATGTTCACGAGTAAATAGCACTACATTTCGTGTCGATGTCCGACTAGGTAATTTACAGGATTTTAGAACTAGACATTGAATTTCAGCGCCATCAAAAATTAAGTCCGGCATGTCCACTATAAAGTTTTTAACTGTGTCTGCCATTGGTCGTTTTCGCGACATACCTTACTGCGACATTTTTAAAACAAACATGACCGTACAATTACGAAATAAGTTACGACAGCCTACATATACACAGAACTACTCGCATACAGCACCGATTTAGTACTGACGCTGTGAACGCGTGAAATAAATAATCGCCGACTCCGCACCACATATCTACTACACTGACGGTTACCGCTGTTTGCCCAGAGATTTATTAATGTCTAAACAAATGTAGTTTGAGGCAAGTAGAATTTTGAAATAGCGTTGCTTACCATGTAAACCTGGCTTCCCGTCCGCTCCCGGTGGACCATATTCTCCTCTACCACCTTTGACACCTACAATAACAAGCGTTTGAGAAATGATACCATACCTTCTTCTCGCATCGTTGAACTAAAAACATCATAGCGCATTTAAAGAGAAAATCTCACCATCTTGTCCTGGTAAGCCGTTGTTACCCGGTGCACCAGGTTCACCTTTTACACCTGGGATACCTTCAAAGATATATGACTACAGTTGCCATAAAAAGGCTTTCCTCGATATTAATTACCTGGAGTTCCTGGGACGCCCCAATCCCCGTCCAATCCGCGAGGTCCTAATAGGGAGAATATAAATGATGAGTCGACAATTTAATATGCACCTCAGGCTTATTACCTGGATCACCTTGGTCACCTAAAGAAGAAACATAGTACAATAATTATTTTTTTTTTAAGATCGGTACATTGATTCAAGATTGTGTAAATTTACGTAAACAAATAGGAGAACAAATCACAAATAATGGATTAAATATTAAAACTAAACTGTGTCAACTGAGACAATACTAAATTTGTATTATATGAAGACCACCAAATTGTTTAGTATCCAATATTTGAGGAAATACTACTTTTCAATGTAAGTGAAAACATGGAATCAACAATACAAAATACAAAATATGTCAAAAATAATTAGGTTTAAGGATATAAGGTACGCAAAATAGGATCAGCAATACAGGGTAATTTCTAATACATGCCACAAATTTTAAGGGCTGATTCTTTGGGTTATTTTGATCATAAACATTCACATGAACATGTGTCCAAAATGGCTTAGTTATAAGAAGAAGGGATATGTAATAATAAATAAATGATCCATCATTTCAATATTGTGTCTATATATTAATTAGTTCAAGTTTATTGCTAGCTTCTGCTCTTTAAAATAAATTAACAAATACTGAAATGTGAGATATGCACAGCGAAATTTTCACATCGATTCGTTCTTTCCTTTAGGAACATACTGCTATAGATCAAATATAACATCGCGGTGTAACAATAATTGAATAAACAATGAAATACTGTGGAAAGAATGCCTAGTAACAATAACCAAAAATTAATGCTAATATAGCTCATGGTATTGGTGGAATCATTCCCGGCATAAACAATGTAGCAGAGAAAATAACGCTAACACATGAACATCTTTCTGCGTGCCCGGCGTCATCAGCATGGTTCTGAGCACAAATTTCTGCTGTTACAATTGCGTTTGCCTCTCGGTTTATGCTGCTAATCTCCTAAACAGCACTGAATATATCTTTCGGCGGCACCTTTCGCCAAGAAACACAGTCACGCCGCCCCAGAGGGTAACAAGACAAACCGAGGTGTAGATGTCCACCACCTATCGGGCAGCTTCTGGGCTGTCAAACGCAAGGGGGCGTTGTGCCTAGGCACAGCGACATCTATACGTGCAAATGACTCCCCAGGTTTACCATGATGTATAAAAATACACGTGGAAAGGGTGCCTAGTAACAATAACCAAAAACTAAAGCATAAACCGAGAGGCAGGCGCAATTGTAACAGCAAAAATGTGTGCTCAGAACTATGCTGATGACGCCGGGTAGGCAGAAACATGTTCATGTGTTAGTGCTATTTTCTCTGCTATATTGTTTTTGCCGGGAATGATTCCACCAATACCATGAGCTATATTAGTATTACTCCTTGGTTAATGAAATACTGTACTAGGAAAAAGAAATACAAGCTAATATTTAAAATTAAGCAATTCCTATTTATTTCCTTCTCTAATATAATTGTAAAGAAATTGAATCATATAAGGATATGCAAAAATTTAGTTGTGCTAACAATACACAAGGTATGTCAAAAAGTTACACCGTATGGGATCTTTTTTGGTATGAATTTTTATAAAAGTGTAGTAATGCAGAAAGTTTGAGCACCATTTCAAACCAACTTGACACCCATTAACCCTAAGATGCATAACACGGGCCTCCGAAGCCCAGCGTGGTATTCTAAGCTTCATAACTTCTTTATCTTTAATTTTTTTTCTTCTGGGCCTTGTCTATGCTTCAACTGGATCTTCTTGTTGCTATTTCTAATCGGCGTTTGATCTGTATGATTTATAAGAAAATCTATTTCAGATATTTGAATTCTACCGCGTATTTACATTCTCTAAAACAGTGTCCTGTGATACACCTGAAAATGCTTTCAAATGTTTTATTACAAGAACGATCTTAGAAGAAGTCGTCAAGTGTACAAACCTTGAAGCTCGAAAAGTAACTACAGTAAAAGACAAAGGAGGGGTAGATATTGATGTGATGCAGCTGAATGCTTTCTTAGGTTTGCTGATACAAGCTGGTGTGGAAAGAAATTAGGACGTACCGATAAGAAAACTATTTTCTTCTGATAAATGCAATCCTATTTATCAAGCTACTATAGGAATCAATCGTTTGACGGTACCTGCGTTTTGATTACAAAAGAACTCGTGATTTTCGCCTACAGACCGATAGATTAGCTCCGATATCGTATATATGGAACTTATTTTTACAACAATGCAGGTCGTCTTTGGTGCCAAACGAAAGTGTTACCACTAACGAGCAGTTGCTATCGTATAGAGGGAGATGTTCATTTATTCAGTATATGCCAAATAAACCGTCAAAATACGGTATCAATATTTTCTGAATGTGTGAGACAGAATCAGGATTTGCAATTGATGGAATGCTATATACCGGACGACGATCCAATCAACCTATCCATACAGATCTTGCTTCTGAAGTGGTGCAAACTTTAGTACGCAGCATCCACTTCTCTGGACTAAATGTTACAATGGATAACTTCTTTACAAGCATTCCATTGGCTAAATGTTTATTAGAAAGGAACCAAAAGTGGTTTGGGGCACCAAGAAAAATAAGAGAGAAATACCAAATGAAATAAGAGATGTAAAGAACAAACCGGTCTACTCTTTTTACTTTTGGGCTTTTATAACAAAATGACTATGGTTGGCTACTTTCCCCAAAGAAAAACAATTTTTGCTCAGCACCATGCCAATGACAGGTCTGTAAGTGAAAATGTTGAGAAACCGGAATTAATACTTTATTATAACAAGCCCAAAAGGGGGGAGTAGCCCGTAAGGGTCAAAAAAGCCCAAACTATACATGTAAAAGGCAAACGAACCTTCCTGGGCGTTTTTTTTCAATATGACCCGATATTGCAGCCCCAAATGCATTTTTTTATTTTCCCCTTAAAACCTGATTATAAAGGGAATGTAACACACGCTGGACGACTATTTTTGAAGGAATTATTGAGCAATTGGTAATACCGCATATAAAAGGGGAGGTAAAAAAATCCAAAAATACCAAAAATTCAATAAATTTATGAACAAATTTACTAACATTGAAAAAACTGCGCCCGAGCCGTTACAAATAAAAGGAAGAGATGCATGATGTGTCCCTCTAATTTAGACAGAAAAAACAAACTAGTTTGTGAAAAGTGTGGCAATAATTTGTGCAACGAAAATAGTGTAAGAATTTGTAAAAATTGCTATTTTCGAACATGTATTTACATTTGAGTATAACTGTGAATTCTAAACAACTTTTCTTAGTAACATTTTCCTCTGTTTTGAAAAATAAGAATCTTTACCCTTGAGCCTATTTCAATTTTAATGCCCACCCTATATACGATAGAAGATAAACTGCGATTAATGGGTGACAAGTTGATTTTAAAAGGTGCTCAAACTTTCTGAATTACTATAATTGCATAAAAGTTCATAACAAAAAAATGTCCCATACGGTGCGTATTTTTTGCCACACGTTGTATGAATTATTTACAGTTGAAATATCAATCTTCATTCACATACCTTTT
Organism: Dynastes hyllus; assembly: GCA_029619255.2. Lineage (NCBI taxonomy): Eukaryota > Metazoa > Arthropoda > Insecta > Coleoptera > Scarabaeidae > Dynastes > Dynastes hyllus. The sequence goes on from JAROYC020000015.1 coordinate 3,378,124, forward strand.
AGGCCTGGAACACCAGCAGGTCCCAGTTCGCCTAGATCAAAAAAATGGATTACCTCGGTTAAAAACGTCTAGTGAGTTAATAGTGCAAACCTTTTAACCCTACACCGCCTGCCAAGCCTGGAGGTCCTTGCGGCCCTGGTGATCCAGGTGGACCTGGTTGACCCTTTAAGACTGTTGTCGAAAATAGCAAAGTGAGTGTAGTAACGGCTGAGTTGCCAGCCATTGGATGTCATACATCTTGAGATTCCTTTTACCAAACAGCGGTACATATACTTACTTTTTATGATAACTACATCGACATATTTAGAATATAAAACTTGGAAATTTGAAAATATCCCTTGGGTGAAAAGATCATGTGAGTCCAACAATTAGGTATGGCGTATGAGATAGACGATTGTTTTTATAGATGAAATTGGCACCAAGACCAAAACGTCTTCAAAGTAATTTTCGCGTTTGTAAGTTTTTACAAACAAAGAATTTCTCTCACCGATTAAATGGTTGCAGTTACAGAACACCTGTTAGTTGTTCACAGTAATACATTTGCCTAAAGCTATCGTCATATCAACTTCTCAGCTGATTTTCTAACTTGTTTTAAAAAGAGAAACTTGGGAGTTTGATTTCAACTTCAAGGTTCTGTTTTTAAAATCAATCGTGTATGAGAAAATTAACTTATTCGAAAGTGCTTGGCGATATTTATGAACTTTGTTATATAGAAAAAAAATGTAATTTATTTTCGATGTCTATTATTTAGGAAATGGAAAGTCTCAAGACCATGACATCTAATATAATTAGAGATACCTGGCTTCAAAATATCTAAAATAAAAAACAAACAACAACAATAAAATAAAATCTACAGCACAACTGCTTTACACCCCTCTTTGATAGAATTTCCCCGGAATCGCCCTTATCTCCTGTACGCATAAAGACGAATTTAATATAACTTTTATTCCTACTACTATCGTAACGTACTTTTACAAAAAATTAAAATGAACAATTTTTTTAAAAGGTTTCTTTATTAATGGTTCAGGAAATTCTGCCCGATTCGTATAAAGGGGCTGGTGAATATTGGGCGACTCTGTTTTTTAGTATCATATTATAATCGTGGGGAAAAAAACACATAGCTGTCATTTGAGCATTGGAGGTGTTTTGGGTTTTGGGTTTAATTTAAATCGTGAAAAAAAACATTGAACATGGACAAGGGAAGTTGCATTTTCAAATGTGATGCTTTAGAGTTTCGAAAGGAATAACCGTTGGCCGGAAAAAATTCAAGGGTTTATTTGAACCGTGCACCAGCCCTTGAGCGGTAAAGAAGTGGTTTGCTAAATTTCGCCGTGGTGATTTACCCTAAAAGACGCTGCTGGGCGCCCTTCCGACATCGATAACGAAGTTCTGCGCGCATTAAAAAAAAATGCACGTATTTCAACGGAAAGGTTGCTAAAGCCCTAAAATTGATCGATCAACTGCGTTTCGGCGTTTAAAGAAGATGGGACTCACTCTGAAGCTCGACACTTGGATACCACGTACGTTGTTCGAAAAGAACAATTACCCATCTCCGAGCCGTTTCTTTGCTCGGACGTCTAAAAAAAAGAGTTTTTGGGGCCCGTTTAGTGACTGGCGACGAAAAATGGGCCCTGTATACCAACGAAAAGCAGGCGTATTTGGGAAAAGGGGAAAAAACAAATGCAGTCCCCAAAAAGGTTCATAAAAAAGGTCTTGCTGTCCTTTTTGGGGGATTGCCAAGGTGTTATTTTTTTGAGCTGCCCCCTGTTGGCCAAACGATTGATTCAAAAAGTGCTGAACAACCAACCAAATTGGACGCAGCAATCAAAGAAAAACGCCCGAGCTTGGTTAATCATAAAGGCGTAATCTTCCACCATGACAAAACCAGGCCACACACTTCGAAAATGATTGGGACAGTTGAAATGAGAAATCTTACTGCATCCACCATATTCGCCGGACATTGCACCCCCCGATTTCATTTGTTTCGGTCATTGCGAAACAATTTAAATGGCAAGAATTTTGATTTTGTGGAGGCTGTCAAAAATCACATCGCGTTCTTTGACACTAAACCACGATATTTTTTCAAATGTGGTATCCATAAATTGGCTGATTGTCGAGAACGGTGGCGAATACATAATCGATTAATGAAGGTGTTTTTTTTACAGTAACAACTGCTTGACTTTTATTTACAAATTGGACGCGAACTTTTGCAGTGACCCAATATATTTTTAACAATTTTGAAAGAAGTTCAATTTCTGTCATAAAACTGTATTAATTCACTGTGCTAGTTGCAAAATGCAACAATCTGAGCACCCAGGGAGTAAACCCAATTCGAGTACGCTGAATCCAATGGTGCCAACCGTTTTTCAAAGTTAGCTCGCGTTTTCGAGTAATTTCAATCTAAAAATGTTAGGCCGAAGGAACCTTCTGGAAAATCTGATCAATGCCCGAAGAGCTTTCTGCAACTTTCCATGGACCGTTCAGGGACCATTCGCGAACCTTCTAGAAACTTCCATCACCGCTACTGCCACTTGGTCAAATGGGTACATTAGCGGCGCCGTTAACCGCTGAGACCAGTCTGTTCTCAGAAATCAAAGTGTTAACATCTAAATATTAAAGCAAATAACTCAAACTGAAGTGAATAGTGAAAGTTTCAAAATTGTTCATTGCTTGTAAAATTTAATTTTAAATATCAAAAATAGATAAACGTTCTAAATTGAATATCTTTTGCTACGTATGTGGAAAATTTGTAATTAAGACCACTCGGCGTAAGAAAGGGGTTAAAACCCGGGAGCAATCAATGGTCGTCATCGTTTTACAACTTTTTCAAATCCATTGAGCAAAAAGCATTTTGGGAACCGGTTCTGCTACACAACATCAATTTAAAAAATTCCAAAGCTAAAAGAATCCTCCATTTAGTGCAATATAATGATCAAAAGTAGATAATTTGTGCCGACGGTGCATTTTGTGCAAATGGGTTATACCAAAAAAAAAGAAATTTTATTTGGGGGAATCCCCGTTTTGCCGGCGATCAACATAACGAAGGGAAACCCTGGTTTTTTACATGAGGAATTTAGATTGCGACAAGACAACATTTTTTGGATTCCACTTGCGCCGAGGGAAAAAGGTTTTTTCCACCGCCCCTCATCAAATTAGAATTGTTAAAAATGTCAAAAAAGTATTGAACCCAGAAGGAAATGCATTCAACAAATTGCATTGTATTTTTCCACGGTCAAGTGGGATGGAAATACAAGAAGGTAGATGTCTGAATCTGAAAATTGATCTATCGAAATTTCATTTTGTGTTATATTTATTTTACAGGAATATTTATTAGACCGGAAAACTCGAGGTAACTTTTGAAAACGGTTAGCACCATTGGATTCAGCATATTCGAATTAGGTCCACCCCACGCGTGCACAGCTTGTTGCAAAAAAAAAGTCTCCAATTCGAGCGCAGTGTATCATTCTGATACAAATTTTCGACTACATGTCCATCTTTGGAGTAACTGAAAAGCTGTAACCTTCTTATTATTCATGTTGCAGCAATAGTTTATGAAGCTTTTATATCAAATATTGAATTATCTTTCAAACTTTTTAAAAACATACAGAGTATACCATTAAAAAGTATAATATTCATATTCTTTCTATGAAAAAGAGGCATTCAATTGTTTTTATTAATTGCAAAAAATACTACCTGCAAAAATACTCCTAGTTTGTTAATTGAAGACTAGGATGAATAATAAAAAAGTCAAAAAGTGACGCGATACCTTGGATGACCGTGTATACAGATTGGGAAAATGAAAAATTTAAGCATATCAGTATTCCCTCTTCGCTCTTTTGCCATACATGGAGAGAGTTTCCTCCGGTATATGCGAGAGAGCGTAGGGGGGCCCAGTGATATCCCAGCAATTCGATACGGAGATGCTAGTCCACTTGGAAAATTCGGGATGGGAACCTCCCGTACGAAAAGCGCACGTAATAATTTGAAGCCCAAGGGTCCCAAAATGAGAGTTTATATTTATTTCATTGTTGCTACGAAGTTTAGACAAAATTAAAAAGGCATTCAAAAGACGAAAATCAAAAACAGATTCTGATGGGGAAAAGAAAGAAAAAAAAAATAAACATCTGAAATTCTTACTAAATCGTCCGTACATCAGGCCCGTCTACCTCAAAAAAACCACATCGGTAACCTCGAGCCATCTATCGCCCGCTTGAGAGCGAGGAAAATACGATATGGCTAACGCATTTTTTTAATCCATAATTTCATTTTTTTTTTTAAATTACCTTTAAATCCCCCAAACCGAGACCCCGTTGCCCCCCTTGCCCCTTTTAACCCGCAAAGGGAAACGTCAAAAACATTTAAGTAATGAATATACACCGTGTCTCGGGGGAGGCATAAAATCATATTTTTATTTTCGTTTGTCTTTCGAAGTAGTAGTATTTCTATTGCTTTTTCTCGTATTTGACAGAATTATAACGTCGTCGATAATATTTTGAAATGAGGGTATATACGAAGGCATTCCAGAAAATACTACCCGTTTATATATAATTAAAAATAATTCGGTCAAACAATGTACTACAGCTCCATCCAGATACAATAGCCCTTTTTGGGGCATGTTGAAGAGTTTGAGGGGTTTTACAATCGATAAGTTCTTTAAAAAAGGGAACAAAAACCCGTTGGGGAAAGGACTGCATATCCACATCGATCATAAAGCTCTTGGGCCCCTTCATCGTACCACCTTTGAACCCCAAAAATAAACATCGGTAAATGCACATCAATTTCCAGATGACTTGAAAATAGGTATTGTTATACCAGTTTTTAAGAAAGGCGATCCTAGTTTTGGATAATTTTCGTCCCAGTAGTTTACTTAACATATTTACTAAAGTTATAGAGCGAATCGTTTATAATAAGCGTTTCATTACTTGGAGAAAAAAATAATATTATTGACCGGTCGCAACATGGTTTTCGCTGTGGGCGCTCCACCGAAACAGCCTTGTGCGATTTTGGATGCCATGTGTACAGATGCTTGGACGACGGGAAAAAACGTAGCAGCTATTATGTTTGACCTCTCAAAAGCGTTCGATACTGTTGATATCAGCTTTGTATTTAGAAGTTAAACGCCTTCGGAATAAGAGGAGGGTTTCTTGACTGGATCCGTTCTTATTTTAAAAAATCGTCGTACGTGTCTAAAGATAAAGGACTCGAGATCTGAGCCTTACAAAAAAGAATTTGGTGTTGCCCAAGGGTCGATACTCGGCCCGATTTTTTTTCTCATTGTTTATCAATGACCTACCGCTACATATAACTGGTGGTAAAATTGTAATTTTACGCTGATGATTCCACTATAATTGTGTTGGGAAAATCTGCTGTAGAACTAAACAAAATTTGGACATAGTAATTTCGAATTTACAAGCTGGTGTGATGCAAATCGTTTGATTGTCAATGGGTCTAAAACCACGGGTATGCTACTGTTTAATAAAAAAAAAGCTGACAACATCCTGCTACGGTTGGCAATGGAGCTGTTTGTTTCTCGGGCTCTGTTAAAATTCTGGGCGTTATGGTAGACTCCAACATGGCTGGAATCCCCCTGTAGAACGTTTTGGTAAATAAACAACTGTTTTTTT
>JAROYC020000015.1:3388838-3405674 GCA_029619255.2 Dynastes hyllus
GGTCCCCGAAATGAGAGTTTCGCATATTTATTTTTTTTGCTACAAAGTTTAGACGAAATTAGTAAGGAATTCTAAAGACGAAAATCAAAAACAGATTCTGATGAAATGAAAAAAAAAAAAAATAAATACTCTAGAAATTTTACTAAGATCGCCCCAAAAAGGCAGTCTACCTCGTAACAAACCCAAATCGGTAACCTCGAGCCATCTATTGCACGCTTGAGGGCGGGGGGGGGGGTAGGATATGGCAAATTTTCCCCAATTTTCCTAATCCGTATAATTACTATTTTATTTTGAAATTACCTTTAAGTCCCGCTAAACCTGTAGCACCTCGCTCTCCTACGTCTCCCTTGTCACCTTTAATACCTGCAATAGAATACGTCAAATACATTTTAAGTAATGAATATACACCGTGTCTCAAAGGTAGTACATGAAATACATATTTGTATTTACGTTTGTCTTTCGAAGTAGTAGTATTTCTATTGCTTTTTATCATATTTGACAGAATTATAACGTCGTCGATAATATTTTGAAATGAGGGTATATACGAAGGATTTCCAGAAAATACTACCCGTTTATATATAATTAAAAGAAAAATGAAGGAAAGGAAATAATGATTTTATTTAAATGAAAGTAATACATTTACTCATTTTTCAATGTAGTCGCCGCTGTTGTTGAGACATTTGTTGTATCATGAAACCTCTGGACCTCTGGACCTGAGTTCTCCTGACAAGAAATCCTTGAGTTTACTGAACAAATGATAGTCATTTGGGAGCAAGTCGGGGCTATACGCAGGGTGGTGAAACCTCCCTTTTGAACTTCAAAAAAAATCATGATCTTTCGACCCATGTGGGGACGAACATTGTCATGCAGAAGAGCAGTGCCACTTGTCAACATTCCCCGCCTCTTGTTTGGATGATCCTACGCAGCTTTTGAAGTATTTCACAGTATGTGTCCGCATCGATGGTCGTCCCTTGGGGCATGAAATCAACCAACAACAGACTTTTTCGGTCCCGAATGGGCCATAACCTTTTTCGTGGAAAACGACTGCTTAAACTTGCACGGGCCCTTTTTGGAGATCGTGGATGGTTCCCCATGGACTTTGGCGTTTTGTCTCAGGGTGAAATGGCACCCAGGTTTCATCCTCAGTAACAATTTGGTCAAGGAATGCATCGCCCTGTTGCTCGTAACGAGTCAAAAACGTGAACGCTGCACCCATGCGGTTGGTCTTGTGCTCGTCGGTAAGCATTTTGGGCACGCATCTTACGCAAATTTTTCTGTAATTCAGATGGACCGTCACGATTTCATGGAACAAGGATTATGAAATTTCAAGGAATTGCTTACTCATTTCTTTCAGTTTTACGCGTCGATCTGCGCAGATAAAATCATCGACACGTTTCTTCAGATCGTCGGTGATAAGGGAAGGGCGACCTGATCGTGCACATTATCTCTTCCCTCTTTGAAATTTCGAACCCAGCGCCTTACAGAGGACTCATCCATTGTTCCCGTACCATAGACTTCAGTCATCCTGCGATGAATTTCGCTTGGACGAACGTTTTCTGCATTCAAAAAACGAATCACGGATCGCACTTCGCGGGATTTTCTGTCTTATGCGCCATTGTAAACAGTCATAAAACTCACACCACGCGCCGAAAGAACTTCAACTCTTTTTTCCCGCAAAGCCACGATGTTACTGTTGACAACAGCGCCGCTTTGCTTTTAATTGGATCAATAACGCTATCTGTATGACTAAACGGGTACTATTTTCTGGAATGCCCTCGTATTTTATATAAATTGATATCCCTTTTAAAGACGAATTCAACGATATGCAGTTATACGTACTTATTTCTATTATGTTTCGAAAAGTTTGACAAAATTCCTGAAATCATCAACGCATTCAATTGGCGTAGAAGACAATATTGCATTTTTGTGCAATGTTTGACCTCTATTGCAAGTCAATATCATCAATCATTTAAGTGACGTTTGAAATTAATTCCTGAGTGGTCTTCCATTTAAGATCAAAGCAAAGAATTGAATGTTTGCTTATGTTTGGAGGTAGAGATAAGTTACAAAGGTACAAAGTAACGTAGTTTAATGTATTCTTGAGTTACAGTTCAATTTATTATAGGTTTTGTTTATTTTTTCTTGTCAATGTTGAAAAACTAAAGCATTTTCTCCAACAAAACTATTACATATTCGTTCATAAGTTTGAATCTATCAAATAACTGAAACCTTTAATGAAAAAAGTTATAATTTGAAATATTACATATCTTAAAGTGTAATTTCTGGAATAGCTGCCACTCGTGTCCTAATTCACCGAGCAGACGAACAAAATGCAATAAAAATACGTGAATTTTTCACGTACCTTTCAATAATTCCTGATAGGTGATTTGTCTAAAATTGTTCAATGGTAAAAGAGAATCGACCTATTGACGAATTCTAAAATGTTTAACAATAAACTGACAAGGCCAAGATAAAAGAAATTAGGACGTAAAAAACAGCTAAAAAGGCCCTTTTTTAGGCCTTAAAAACTATGTATTTAGGACGAAAAACTGTGATTTAGGTATGTTAGGCAAATACTTAAAAAAAACGGTAAACACAAAAATCATTTTATTTAAAAAAAACATGAATAAGAAGACGATATTTAATGTAATTTGCTTTTAAAAAGACTCTCTTGGTATTCGAAATTAAACCATTAACATTAGCATATTGATTTCTTAGACATTCACACACCAAATTGAGTCCATGTGCAAAACATGTTAAATGATTAAGATTCTTTATAAAAATCTTCAAATTTGTACCACATTTGAGGATATAAGAAGCACCATCCGTGACTGAAAGCTTGACTTTTTCGTACTTAATTCCATCTGTTGGCCACAAAATACCTAAAATACGAGAGTTGCCTTTAACTTAAATATCTAGCATTAAATTTACAATATTATTAAAGTAAGTTTTTTGCATAATATATCTTACCTAAAGCTTGGTTCACGAATCTTGCCATTGTATTACAATTTGTTCTTTCAAGTTGCTTTGTAGCCAGTAAATACGGTTTTCCTGGTGTTTCAGAACAAAGCTTACCCACAATCATATTTGCCATAATACGACCTTTAGAGTCAGTCGTCTCATCTATAGATATCCAAATATCGTTGTTACCAACTTCTTCGCGAATAGTATTAATAGTCTTAAAAAATTAATAAAAATATTATAGGTGTAAACAAAATCTTAATGACACTCAAGTATGAAAATACATTTTTAAATTATTATTTATTATATTAAAATTACCTCATTGTAACATTTTGTTACATATGTTGTTCTTAAGGTTTTCACGCTTGCCACATTCTTGTTGCAGTATTTAGTGAGAAAATTTCGCAGTTTTGAATAGTTTAATCTGTCCAGAGGAATATTTGCAGACATAATTTCTTAATTTTTGGTGTCTATTAACATTTGGTTCCTCAACGGTTTCCTAAGGTTTGCCTGATGTCCAGGAGCAGTAGCATGTTGCTCTAAATGATTTTTCTTTTGCAAGTTAACTACAATAATATTTTCGAAGCAAGTTAGAAAGAAAAACAAAACGTCCTTTACCATTTTCCGCACGCTTTACAAAACAACTCTTCACTGTTGCTTGGATTCAGCTGAAAGACAGTAGTGCCTCCAATTGCCTTCAGCCATTTTTGAACTTTATCGCTATGATTCCTTGATTTTGGCATTGTTGTAGATGGAAATACACAATACACTGAGTAGATAAACAAGCACAAACCGACAGAAAACTACCGAAAAATATTCGTTGCAAGCTACGATATAAATGAAAATTCAAAGTACGTCTTTCACTATATACTGATTCGTCAATAGTCCAACACACACATATACGCTCCAGAGAAACATTAAGAGAATAAATATAAAATCTAAACTGCAATATCAAGATGTCCATTGTATAAACTATGAATGGGCATCGTGTATTCATTAATCACGTTAACAGGAGAAGAAATTGCTTATATGGTTTAAATTACAGGGCGTAAACAAGCCGATAGGATTCCCGTAAATAAAAACGTGGGTGCAGGTAAATGAACCTGAGAGCGATAAGCCGATAATTGAAGATATATCTTCAATAGGGTAACATTGCCCCTCACACAATAGACGGGAAAACCCATCGTTGTATTAGTTTATAGCATTTTAGCTGTAAAACTAAAATTTACATTTAAGAAAGATGCAGCTGTGTAAAAACCATATTTATTTAAAATTAAAAAAAAAAACGTTTAGACCAAATAAATATGATTTTAGGACAAAATAGGCGAAAAACCACGATTTAGGCTGTTAAAAGTCCAAATAGGCAACTAGGCAAAATGAAACATAGCTAGATCGCTTTGATTTGTCGAGAAACATATAGATTTTGTATTATTTTTAATTTGCCTTGAATCTAAACAAAAAGGCATTTTGCCTAAAATCCCGTCTCTACTCATTAGTTGCCAGAAAGCGTTTTTTGGCATACTCCGGTTATTTTACCAAATCTAACCGAACAATTTTCCATGTAAAACAATGACGTCATAAGTTGAACAGTTTAACTTTGTCAAGGTAAATATTTTGCCGTGCTTTGCTGCACGGTATACTTTACTATCTGCATCCTTGTTTATATCAGTTTTTATCTCTAAATGTAGTAACAGTAATTTGTCCATCTCTGCTTGCTTCTAATGTAATACTTTGAAAGGATTATGTATTACGTTATGGAGCCTTTGATTCTCCTTCACACTGTTTTGCTTGTTATTACTTCCATTATTTATTGAAGGTTATATGTGGGTTTAAAAATTTGACAAGCTGCTTTCGAGCGTTTCGGTTTAATGACGTCATTGGTAAGCTAATCTTTCTAAACCTTTACTGCAATTAACTTTGTCGCCAAAAAATGCCTACTGGCCAAATCGGTGTTCAAATTAATTAGTTGCATTTTGCATCATACTTGTGTCTACATTCAGAATTTTTTCTCAAATGTATCAATCTCTCGATAATGACTTCTCCATTGTATCCTTTTATGACCTCGTAAGAAACAGTACATAATCAAAATTCTAAATCTTTCGTTTGTATATAAACGGAAGTAATTAATGCCAGATATCGTATTTGAGAAAGACCGTAATCTGACTTTCAATGTAATAAAAAAAAAGAAAATACTTTCGCCCGGAGGTCCTGTTGATCCATTCAGTCCTGGTATCCCTGGTACGCCAGGATTCCCTAGTGGTCCCTGAGGACCAATTAATCCTACCGGTCCTGGAAGACCTGTCGCTCCTTTCAACCCGAGTGGTCCAAGCAATCCCCGCGGTCCAGGCGGTCCGGGAGGTCCAGGTGGTCCGCGAGATCCAGGTGGTCCAGGAGGTCCAGGTGGAGGTGGCGTCCTATGATGGAAATGCGGATGATGATGATGATGGAAATGTCTGTGCTAAAAACAATGAATTTAATTTATAACTCCTTTTTAAAATACAAAATGAAAGAATTCATTGTTCGATAAGCAGAATTCGAATATGTAATGTTATCACTAGAGTTGCTCTATTTGCGCCAACAGCCAGTGGCGGGCGCATAAAAGTTTACGCAAAATAAATGGTCAGAAATAAAATATAATACGTGCTCAAACACTTACCGTCTTAAGAGTCTTCCGTGAAATCACAAAGTGAATAATGTCTGTTAAATATCTACAACATTAGATATGTTTCCACAGTTGTTTCGGCAAACCGAGTGCGGGGTGAGGAAAAAATGTCAAACATCTAGTGAGGTTATATTTGCGTAATTAAAATAATCTTTGGAACAACTTAACGGTTCTGTTGACGCACCTTCACAAATTTGTCTTAATGTGCCAAAATCAGAATCTTTCTCTAAAACACTTTCAAACCTTTCTAGAACACAAACATTTTTTGCGTCTTCTACCGCGCATAGCAGTGGGTGAACATGTTGCACTATTTTCAGAGATTCCACTAACGACACCGAAGGATTTTGTAAATTTTCTATTGCCTCCACTAGTCCGAAGCAATTGTTCTGAATAGTTTTTAAATTCGTTTTAACCTGACTATCTTGAAATTTCGACTTGTTTTCCTTGATAGCCGCAGCTTCCTTTGGAACGAATTGTAGAACCACGTTCTTAATATTCTCAAAATATTTATGATAATAAAATGGGGCCTTTAACCATGTTCCCCAACGTATAAGAATAGCTTCTGGTGGTGCAGGCATACGGGGTCGCAATCTGCGAAATTTGCGAATACGTTTTGGGGATTTGACAAACACTCCTTTTGTATGCGCTAATAAAGCGTCTACCTCTGGATAACATTTCCGAATACTATCTGCCACGTGACTGAAAGCATGAATTTTACACGTAATATGTAACAAGTTAGCATAATTTTTTTTAAGAGACCGGCCTACAGAAAGCATGTTTGCGCCACCATCACTCATAAACATCAACAGTTGGTTTGTTGAAAGTTCAAACTTTCCTAATATATTTAACACTAACTTTGAAATTACTTCGGCAGTACATTGTTGTACTCGTCTGGAAACTAATAGAATTGAAGGTGACGATTGATGTGGTTCCATTGTACGTACCATTACATTAATCACAGAATGTTTTTACGATCTGTTGTTTCGTCCACACATAACCACAGATTTTTATCTTTCAACTCCGATTTAATTATCTTTTCAACATGTTCACGAGCAGATGGCACAATTCTTTGTAACGATGCCCGACTTGGTAATTTGCAGCCCGAATATTTATTCCAAAAGAATACATATGCTTGCTTGTCTAGTAAATTAAACGGTAGATTACATGCAATAAAGGTAACACATAAATTAAATTTAAATTTGTCATAGTGTCGCGTGCAATTTTTTTTTTTAAGAATGCTGTTTACTATTTACGTGACGTAGACAATCCCTTCTAGACCAACACATTAAAAAGATATTACAAACTACACATTGAATTTTAACGCCATCATAATTTAGGTCAGGCATTTCTGCAATTCTGTAATTTTGTCCAACATTGGTCGTTTTCGCGACGTAGGCAACATTTTTAAAACAAACGTAGAACTACGAAATAGTATTTACGGCAGCGTACATGTATACACAACAGATCTGATTGGGACTCGCAATTATACTGAGGGTTGTATCGAGCCTCCGCCACTGCCCGTTGGCGCTAGTGAGCCACTCTAGTTATCACATATAACGTAATCTCTGATACAGCACAATTTTCTTGGCAGTTCTGTGAAATTACTCTACGCTTTGATCGTTAGGAAGTCCTCTTTTAACTTAATTTAAGCTTGGTTATAGCGCCATCTCATCTTTGTAGCCAAAAATAGGTTATCTCTGCTTATCAACATGTACCAATAATAAGTCAAATGAATTTTAAAAGGCATTTGGTCCCCATTATCATAAAAAGAACGTACTCGAGAGGGCCACCTTCTGTTTTAATTATTTTTTGTTGATTACAACTATATCTGGCAGCTAAAACCTTGCTTGAATGATATCAAGAAACTTCAAATTATCTGACATATTATTACTGTCAAATATTTCAGACGTAATTTGAAGTTTCTTTCTTGATATCATTCAAGCAAGGTTTTAGTTGCAAATGTAGTTGTAACCAACATAAAAAATAATTTAAAGAAAATGTTGCTCTCTCGATTACGTTTTAAAAAACCACAAAGTGATTTTGGGTTTCAATACAACCTGACTCGTCGGTTCGTTTCGTTAAACGCGTTGACGAGCTGTTAAGGCGTTATTGTTAGTTAAATATATTTTACTTACTGGTTCACGTTTAATTCTAGCCAATGGTAAGGTACCATCCATTTTCTGAAAATGCCCGACCAATTCGTTCCTGCACATATCACTTTGCAGCGATTCCATTAGGTACTCTTCCATATCTTCTCTAAGAACTTCCCGAATTCTATTGTGTTCATTGGTCATGAATTTATACATATAAAGTCCTAGGCACAATTCGGTTGCCAGAACAAAAAGAGCACCGTAAAACAACAGGAAAACATGATTTATCCTATTTTGATTGATCGGTACAGGTTTGTTGTCCGAATTGTTAGAGTTTTTTACGCTAACGTCTTGCATTGCCCTTCAGATTTGAGAGCAAAGCGAAATACGTCTTAACATTTGCTGCTATAAAACAGCACTGAGATAATCCAATCCATAATATTTGTTGTTTTCTGATATAGTTATCATAAAATGAGCAAAAGAAAAAATATGTTAAGCATATCTGTTCCATCTATTCCGAAAACCGCGATAACACTATGATATGGTGTTTGTATTTATGTTATTTTTATATAACTGCCTATTGGAAATTCCAGAATCAGAAGAGAACCTGAACTGATTAATTCTGCCCTAGTTACCCCCTCTAAAAACAAGCCTACACGGCGTGTCCCACTAAGAGTGGGAACCGGCGATATCTCGGAAACTACAATAGCTATAGTGATGGGAAAAGAATGTTCATATTTAAAGTGGCAAAGGGAAATTTAATGAAAATATTTTTAAATTCCAAACATGACCGCTAGGAGTCGCCGTTGCCAGGGTCTACAGTAGATTTTAAATTAGTCGGTAAAAGTTCCAGGATTAACTATGATTTTAAGTACTTTATTAAAAAGCTTAGTTAATCACGCACCACTTTGGTTAAAGACGTTTCGTCATATTGTGAATAATAAGTGTAGTAGGCGTTGCCGAATCTTGTAAAACTTAACCTGCTATAACTTCTGCAATTTTTGCCCGAATTAAAGAAATGTGGACTTGTTTGGAAGGCCATTCAGCGTTGTTTTAGACGCCGCAATTTGTGCCACCCGTTAATGTTCAAGAAATGTCCCGGATGGCGTTATTGCCAACTGTACGAGTTTTTCTCAATTATCTCTAAAAATTCAAATGTAATTAGAGCATGCTCGGTAACACCTGGCACACTTTGTTTTAAGTATTTTTATTACTAACTGTCAAAGTAAATGTCAAATAATTATTTAGTTGTCATTAACTACTCATGGTGTATAACTGACATAAATTTTATAAATTTACGGTTCGTCGTTTTGAAATAAGAACTGTTAAGAACCAAGAACTCCCAAAAAGAATCTGGCATTACTTTGAAAATTCTGCGAATCGAGTCAAGAAAGATGTTATTAGTAGAGCCCGGTAACAGGGAGCCATGCCATAGCCGTACCTGCCTGGTATACAAAAGCAATAGTAAGAAAATAGAAAAAAAATAACAGAACTAATACATAATTATAATACGTGAAAAGTAGTGAAACACTCGCCCTTTTAAGCAGCCTTGGCTACGGAACAGTAAAACTAGAAGCACCATTATCAGTATTAACATCATATGGATAAGAGTAGTAAGAAGTTGACACCATTAGACATGTTTCCACAGTTGTCTCGGTGAGCGATGTTCGCCGTGGTGAGAATGAGTTTATATTTTGAAAAAGAGCGTCCCGAAAACATCTACCGATGTTATACATGCATGATTAAAATACTCTTTGTACTTAGTCAGTGAATTATTCGATACACCATCACAAATTTGTTTTAGTGTGCTAAAATCGGAATCTTTCTGTAGCACACTCTCGAACTTTTCTAAAACCCGACTATATTTTGCGTCATGTATAGTCAGTAGCTGTGTATGCACTCCGTCCATAATTTGCAAAGACTCCAATAATGATAACGATCTATTTTGTAATTGGTCTATTGCGTCAGCTAATCCTTTATAGTAGCTACGAATATTTTTTAAATCTGTTTCAACGGAAATATCTTGAAATTTCGACTGGCTCTCAGCTTCGGCAGGATTGAATTGTGCAACAACAGCTTTTACTATTTTGAAATGTTCAGCATAATAAAAAGCTGCCTGCAACCATGTTCCCCAACTTGTAAGAATTGGCTCCGGTGGTTGACCAATACCAGGACACTCTGTGTGAAATGATCGTAGGCGTTTGCGAGATTTCAAAAATACTTTTTTTGTGCTTGCTATTAATGCATCTACGTCGGGAGAGCATTGTCAAATGGTTTCTGCCACAAGATGTAAGCTGCCTTGCACATCAACATGTAAACGCTTGCAACCGTATGTTCAAAGAAGAAAACGGCCTACCGAGCGCATTATAGCTGCGCCATCGCTCATAAACATCAACACTTTATCTTTTGAAATTTGAAATTTTTTAACGTACTAGTACAACCTTCGCGTAATTACTGCGGCAGTACACTCTTCTAGTTTTCGGCTAGCTAGTAACAGTAGTAGTAACAAGGTTTACTAGGGTCTAGTATGCGTACCATAATATTTACAATGTTGTCTCGTCAACACATAACCAAAAAAACTGTTTTTCAATATGCGTTTCATTTTTCTTTTTCACGTCATCGCGTACAAATGCAACATGCTTACGTGCCGTTTTCTCCGTTAACTGACACGGCTCAGGATTGTATTTGCCCCGAAGTCTTAAACGGTTGTTTATCGAGTAAGCCTAGTGGCAAATTACAGTTTATCAACATAAGAATTACATAAAAGAAATGGACTTCTCGGTGGCATGCCCAATTTTCGTTTTCTATGCTGTGCGGAATTTACGTGTCTTGTACAGTTCCCCTTCTTATTTGACATCAAATGTATTTTGCACACTTTACAAACTATCTTACTCTCGTTGTAAAACAAATCGAGAAAGTCAGAAATAAACTTGTTTACTATGTCTTGAAAGAGTCGTTTTGTTAGCCTTCGACATGTCCACTAAAAACTACAATTAATAACTACGTCTGTATCAATAAAATCAACACGCCCTATCCGCTATCCAATGCTAAACTGAACTAGGTGATGATTTGTCGTGTCGTATCATAATCGACCAGCCCTCCCCGCCCACCTAAACACAGTCACATCGCCGCTGCGATTGCTCTCCAGTTACCAGGCTCTAGTTATTAGGCATTTTACGGAAGAAAAAGGGTGTCGCGATATGAAGTACGTAAATCTGCAATTTATAAATCGGGAGGAGGAAAGCCAATATTTGTAAGAAATAAAACGTTATTGTCTCGTGTTAAAGCCCTTTACAAAAGAGATCCAAACATGTCTGAAAGAAAAACGGCTGTCCTATTGAATATATCGCCTTCATATTTACTTTAAGTTAGTTAAAAAAGGTGCAATTAAATCTCGCGTATATAAAAGCGTCCGACATTATGTTATCGATCAAGAATCGAGAGCGAAAGCTGATTACAGAAAAATTCTCGAAAAATTGTCACCTCCAGGAAGCGGGAGTTTTTAGATATACATTAAAAACTTTTACATCTTTAACCAAAAAGCCTTTCATAAAAATTTGCTTTGTATGGAAATACAAACAATGTTAAACAATTAATTTAGATTAATGATAAAACGAGTAATTAAATAGCTATGGAATTTGTTTCGTATTATAAATGATAAATTGATAAACCTAGCGCCATCTTTCCCAAACATGTGGGAATCGTTTCGGTAATCTTGTAATTGTTTACATCCTTCATTAATGGTAACCTTGACTGGGCATGGTTTCGGCTTGCTCATGATACGTATATCCGCGATATATTTTTAGAATTCCTAATCCAAACATGTTAATATGACACTACTTTCTGTGTAGTAGCGGGTCGCAGTTGGTATCCGTCATCGATCTCCCATTTGCAGTGGCAACTTGTGAACTTTATTTGTAAGTATCGATAGGTTCGTTATTAAATGCATGAGTGAATACATTCTCTATAATTGTAGTAATATTGTTTTAATGAATGCTATGTCAATAACCTTATGAACACATGTACAGTCTGTTTATAGACTTACCTTTAAAAATTAGCTTAATTTATGGTAAAAGAAATAAAATTACTTTGCATACAACAGTTTGACAAAGTCTAAATTACTCTCCGACTAAAGATTAAACTAAAATTAAACTAAACTTCACAGTGTTTTTGAGGAATTAAAAATAAACTGATGATCTATTGTCACCCTATATTTATTATTGGTTAGCGTAACGTATGAAGTGTCAAGAAATATTCACTAAAAGTATGCATTTTCAACTGCCTGTGCTATTTCAGGGCGTAATACAGAGTGTCCCAACCTTCAAGAATTATAAAGTTGCGCGTATTGTATAACCAATATGAAGCTAAAATTTTCTGATTACATAATAGACATCATAGAGCATCTTTCAAAAATATTTTCGTATATACTGGGCGATCGGTAAGTAGCGAACCAGACACTTACCTCATTTTAAATGAAACACCCTGTATATTACGACGTATTTGATGTCTCCATTTAGAAATGAACTAACACAATAAGAATTTCCTATGTCTACTTCTAACAGAATTCGAGCTATTTATAATTTTGTCATTAATCGCCTAAATGTAGATATATTTATTTCCTTCCAAAAATCCGAAATGCAAACACATTTTAAAATAAGTTTTTACAGAACTAAATTGCTTATTTGGCTCTATCTAGATACTGCATTAGAACGTCTTCGAAATGTACAGAGTGTTCAGTACTAAAGATCAAACTTTGCCAAATTCAAACACCAGAAACGTCATTTTTAAAATAGCACCATATACCTTCTCTGTATCTTTATATCTCCAACATTTTTATATAAGGATGCAGAGTCTAACAATTAAAGAGATATTTACCGCTAAGCACGGGTCCTGCATGTGGATAAATCATCTAAATGGTTTCTGGTATTAGTATTGTTTGGCTACTGCGACAGCAGTCAACAAAACATACATTGCTGTTGTAAGTAACTACTTACGAATGAAGTACTTAAAAAGCGGTTGACAACGTGGGCATTTTGAAGTGCAACACTTAGTGTGCTAACGAAAGTGCAGAACAGCTTTCACAAACGATTGCGCAAATGTATCGAAGCGGAAGGAAGGAATGTCATGCATTCACTGTATTTAGATAAATAGATATCCATTAATTATTACAGTAAAAATTACAATGAAGGTTATTGAATTTGTTCATATTTCATTTGTGTTACGTGTGACCGTTTCTTTTTAATCCTTTTATTTTGATTTTGAATTGATGCTGACATATCACTTATTGTTAACTTGTATGAACTGCTATTAAAATATCCTTACCCTTGTTTCCTGTCGATAAGAAAATGCATTAGCATTACAATTGTTTTGTTATTTTTTGCATTAATATAATAAATGTTTCCAGTAACATCAAATCTTAGCTTTTATTTGACGAACGTTTTCGGTTGTGGGCATCGTCAGTTAGGATAGCGTAACTTATACATCCTATTAACTAAAATACACCATTTCTTTCACTCGTCTCTAATATACAGGGTGGGGCAAACCCCGTTTTTCCAGATAGTTCAAAAAAGAAGTAGGGAAAGTGGGGAGGGGTTTGGTTTGACCTTCGCGTTTTGGGCAGTGGGAAGTTTAGTCATGCAGCGTTGGACCGGAGAACAACGCGGTTTCTGAATGGTGAAAGTTACGTAGGCGCGCAACGAGCGTTCCGCCGACGTTTTAATCTCTTGTCTCGAGCCCCTATACCGAACAGAAGAACCATTAAGAATTGGATTGAAAACTTGGAAACAACAGGTCAGACAACGAAGATAAGCGGAGGTTCAACAAGGCCTATTCGCACTCCCGCGAATGTAGAAAGTCTGCGAGTTGCGATCGCAAGAAGCCCTCGAATATCTGCCCGACGCCACAGCTTTACTCTAGAACTTTCAAACCGAACAGTAAGAAGAATTTTGCATGATGACCTACACCTACATCCATACAAAATTCAAATAATCCAAGTTTTGAATCGTTGTGATCATGCGACTCGAGTTCATTTATGCGAGGAAATGTTAAACACGTTAGAAGATGACCCACAACTCATTCATAAGGTGTGGATGAGCGATGAAGTTCATTTTCATCTTAGTGGGTACGTCAACAAGCAGAGTTTTCGCTATTGGGCTTCAGAAAACCGTAAAGAACTTCATGAACGGCCACTCCACTCCGCTAAAGTAACCGTGTGGTGTGCAGTCTCTTCAATTGGAGTTATCGGTCTATATTTTTTTGAAGACGATCTTGGCAACGCTGAGAGCCCGTTTCCCGAATCGGCTTATTAGCAGAAATGGAGATGTTCCTTGGCCTCCGCGGTCGCCGGACCTCAGTTCCTGTGACTACTTTCTGTGGGACTATTTAAAATCGAAGATCTTCGCTACTCCCCCACCATCCCTAGAACAGTTGAAAGTGCCGATTGAAGAAGAAGTTCGTGCCATCGGCCCACAGATACAGCAACGAGTTGGTGAAAATTTCTGTACAAGACCTAGAACATGCTTGGAAAACGACGGTCGTCATTTACCAGGCACGATTTTCAAAAATTGAACTTTTCAGTGCTTATAAATAAATTTCCACTCATGTACAATAAATTGAATTTTATTTCTGTTTAACTTTTTTTCGAGCTATATGAAAAAAAAAGGGATTTGACTGCCCCAGCCTGTATAAATTCTACCTATCACCGGACTCTTCTTTACTTAAACTCGACGTTTTGAATCAACACTTTAAGATCGTCAATGTCAGTATATTTTGTTCATTGTTACCATGGTAACCTAACAGTACTAAGACTAGAAACCATTTGGATACAGTATCCAAAACCAGAATTCGGGCTTAACTGTAAACATCTCTGTTACTTTCAATGACAGGGACATTATACAAAAACGTTACAGAAAAGATAGATGGTACTATTTAGAAAAATGGTGTGTCTGGTGCCTGAATTTGGTAGTTTGGTGTTCAATCCTGAACACCCTGCATATTTTAAAGATGTTCTAACACCATGTTTAGATAGAGACTTAATCTCATGAAAATTTACGCTAGAATGTATTTGCCTTTCGAATTTTTTGAGGGAAATAGATGTAGGTGTCTAAATTGAGGCGATTGAGAACAAAATTATAAATATCTCGAAATTTGTTAGTCATACGAAACCCATACTGGTTTACTTCTAGAAGGGAAAACTAGAAAATAATAATATATAGGATATTACATTTAAAACAACGAAGTATGTGACTGTTTCGTCACCTATCGATCAGCCTGTATATACGGAAATCTTTTTGAAAGGGGACTCTATGATACCTACAGTCCCTGGCCATATTACTTGAAACATGTCATAAATCAACACTTTTACCTGGAAATTCCCATCCTATTATAGTGATATTCTTTTGCTTTGAATCCGATCGTTTATAGGGGACTAGATTATTGTACCAATAAATAAAAATACCAAAGAAATGATATTTAGAAGATAAATACGTATATGTAAAATTTCAGTTATCAACTTACATTTAGCGAGTTCACAGTTTAGAGAATGATCAAAATTTTTTTAAAAATATTTCGTCATAACCGTATAGAAGCTAATTGTGGAGTATCGTTAAGTATTTTGTGTTGATATATCGTTATTGCAAAGGAAAATTGTTATTCCTATCCCCCTCTTAAAAATTACTTATTTGGAATTTGAGAAAAACTGAAATATTTGGGTTTTTTTTGTAGAAAATCCGGGAAGATTTAACAAATGAACAAAACCGTAAACAAGTTTTTACAATCAAACAAACATTTACAACGAGAAATTGCAAAATTACAGAAAGTATCTCCTTCTTCTGTATCGCGTTTAGTTAGAAACTTAAACGAAGGAACTAGCACATCGACACAAAGACGGGCAAAGTGCGGTCGGAAAAGAAAAACTTCGAAGAGATCTGACCGTGAAATTGTTCATCAGGCTTTGAGTCATAGATTTGCTGCAATTAAAATGATTCAAAAAAAATTACAAGAGAGAGAATAAGATTTCGAGCAGAACTGTCAGCGCCGATTGCGCGAAAATCGCCTAATGGGCCGAAGACCTGTAAAAGCCGCGTTTAACGGAAAAATGAAATCTCTCGTCTCAACTTTGCAAGAGAATATCGACATTTCACAGACGAAAATTTGGGAAAAAAGGTGAATAACTTAACAACATGATTTTACTGAATTAATGTTTGCATTATTTAATAGGTTTTCTTTAGTGACAGTGCTCGCTCTGGTTTTGTGCAGCGAGCGAATTTTCGTAGACGACCTGGCGAACGTCTCACAGGGTCCCCGGTTCTTCGAATTGTAAAATACCCTCCAGGTAATGATTTGGGGGTAAATTTTTTTAGAGATGCCCTTTTAGAAAAAGGTTAAAAATTCTTTAAGACAATAATATTTTTTAAGCCCGGAAAATTACCGGATAATCCATCGGAAAGTATGAATCGATAAAGAATTTATGAAAAAAAAACCCTCAAAGGAAAAAAGGGTTAAAAGATGTATGGGAGGAAAGATGAAGATATAAGAGACATCATACTTGCATTGAAAGTATGCCCGAAGAATTAAGGGTGTTATTAAAAATCATGGGTTATGGATAAATATTAATTACTTATTTAATATTTAAAACATATTTTTACAATATATTTATAAATAAAAAATATAATACATGTATAGTTTATATTTTATTATGAAGAAACTACAAAATATTGAGTGTTTCGAGTAATTTGGCCAGGGACTGTATATCATCAGAAAATTTTAGCTTTATACTATTTACACAATAGGCGCAATCTTACGATTCCGGGAGGTTGGCACACCCTGTATATTCGAGCATTCAAAAACGAGTGTTTCGAAAACTACCACAAATAGCCATTTAGTGCTTCATATAAAGTTAGAATAGCTTTTAACGTACAATACAATCCCGTAACAATATAAAGAATATCTCGTTAAAGTAAGGAAGTGAGCCAAAGTTCGTCATTTTGTGGACATCCTGTATAATTGGAAGGATTACCCTTTTATACACTATTTGATAATAAATACAGCCATTGCAACCGTTTTCTGAAATTTGAATAAATAAGCATAGCATGCGTTGTTTCGTGCTTATTGTAACACCTTGTA
>JAROYC020000015.1:3405774-3430677 GCA_029619255.2 Dynastes hyllus
TGGTTTTGTTTAAACGGTACTAAAAAATTTAAGAAAACCCGAAAAAACTTAAACAGATTAAAAAAAAAAAAACGTTTTACAATAAAATAAGCAATAGGCAATTAGGAAAAGGGCAAATAAAACAGGCAAAATAAAAATCGCTTTGATTTTGAAAAATATAATTTTGATTATTTTAAATTTGCCTTGAATCTAAACAAAGGGCTTTTCCCAAAAAACCCGCCTAATTATTATGAATGTGGTGCTGGTTTAAACATTGTAAAATGAAGGCGCCCCGTAACTTGATTAACGAATTTGAAAGAACAGAGTCCGTAATTGACCTCCCGAGATTAGGAAGACGAAGGGCTAGTGATGTCCAAGTTGAAATTTTTAAAAATCAAAATACTAATCCGTTAGAAATCAGTACAATATCAAAACGACCACAAATGCCATCTACCACGGTTTGGAAAGTTTTACGCAAAATCCTAAAAATCTGTCCTTATCAATCGCAACGGCTGTTTGATTTGAAGGAGGCAGATTTGGCGATTTTTCGCAAACGGTCGGGTTAAATTAAACCCCAAGGGGCCCCGTTTTTTTTGCCCCAATGATGGAGAAAACCCCGGCTTTTTTTTTTTTTTGAGCTCAGTTTTTTTACCCTAAAGGTTCCCCCTTCCCACTTTTTTTTCCAACTACGAGTGTTATCTTTAAGTTATTTATATGCCAATAGTTTTAATACATCATATTCAAAAATTAACTGATTTGCTTCTTTTGTTTATTGGTTTTAGGACGATAAAGAACATCCTGTAGATATGATGCTGTTGGATTGGCAATTTATAAGGTCAGGACCCCCAGTGTTCGACATATGTTCATTCTTCTACAGTTCAGCGCCAGCTTCGAAGAAAGTGTTGAAAAGGGTAGACGACTTTCTCGAAATTTACCACGAGGAGCTATCGAAGCAGTTAAAATTGATGGGTAGCGATGCTGATGAGTTGTATCCACTTTCAACGCTGAAAAATGAGTGGCAGCTCAGTTGCAAATTTAGTTATTTCATGGCGTTTATGACTATTAAGAAGATGCTGGCTGCAAGCGATCAGATGCCTAATTTCGAAAATGTTGGAATGGAGGATGTACTAAAGGACGAAAATTTATTCGGTGCGGTTAAGAACGAAGCCGAGTATTTCAATAGAATGAAGAATTTAACTGAGCATTTCTTACTAAACGAATTCTTCTAAGCGGCGGTCAAATTAAATAAATAAATATATTGCATTTATATTAAATTTATATCGTATTTATATTGGTGTAAAAACAAACGAGTATGTATATTTATACAAAAATTATGTACCAATAAATCAGTATTCAGCATGAATGCGTTACGAAATAATATAATAATTAGTCTGGGCAAACAGCGGTAACAGTCAGTGTAGTAGATATGTGGTGCGGAGTCGGCGATTATTTATTTCACGCGTCCACAGCGTCAGCACTAAATCGATGCTGTATGCGAGTAGTTCTGTGTATATGTAGGCTGTCGTAACTTATTTTGTAATTGTACGCTTATGTTTGTTTTAAAAATGTCGCAGTTAGGTACGTCGCGAAAACGACCAATGGCGGATACAGTTAAAAACTTTATAGTGGACATGCCGAACTTAATTTTTGATGGCGCTAAAATTCAATGTCTAGTTTGTAAAATCCCTTTAATGTGTTGGTCCAGAAGCCATTGTCAACGCCACATCGAAAGCAAACAGCATTCTTCTGCAAAAAGTGGCATACGAGACCAAGAAAAATTTACATTTGATTTATGTGTTACTCTTATTTTATGTAATCTATCGTTTCGATTACTAGACAAAGAAGCATTTGCCTCTTTCTAGAATAAATATGCGGACTGTAAATTACCTAGTCGGACATCGATACGAAATGTAATGCCATTTGCTCGTGAACATATAGAAAAAAGAATGAAAACGGAATTGAAAGATAAAAAACTGTGGTTGTGTCTGGACGAAACAACTGATCGTCAAAAACATTCTGTGGTTAATGTAATGGAACCGCATCGACCGTCATCATCCTTCTCACTTGCTTCCAAAAGATTTTACAGGTGGTGTTGAACTCATTGAACAAATTTGAAGTTTCAACTATGCAACTTTTAATGTTTATGACTGATGGTGCCGCAAACATGCGTTCTTTGGGCCGATCTTCTAAAGAACACAGTGGTAACTTCATACATGTAACGTGTAAAACCCATACACTAAATCTTGCGGCGCAAACGATTCCTATATATTTTCCACTAGTAAATGCACTGATTGCTAGTACAAAGGCAGTGTTTCTAAAGTCCTCGAAACGTACCCGATTATTTCACAAACTGTGTCCTGATTTACCTGAACCACCACAGTCGATTGTTACACGTTGGGGAACATGGCTGCAGGCTGCGTTTTACTACAACAAATATTTTAATCAAGTAAAGAAGGTAGTTTTAAAATTCAATCCGACAGAAGCTGCAGCAATCAAAAGAAGCCAGGAAATATTTCAAGATAGTCAGGTTAAAAGAGATTTACAAACTATTCACAACAATTACTTCGGACTAGCGGAGGGAATAGAAAAAATTACATGATGTTTCGGATGTCGCTATGGATTCTGTTCAAATTGTGAATAATGTTCACGCACAGTTATGCGCTGTAGAAGGCGAAACAAATTGGTGTGTTATACGAAAATTTGGATTTGAATTTCTTATATTAAGACAAATTTGTGAAAGTGCGTGTGAAGATGCATTAAGTTGTTTCAGAGATTATTTTAAATATGCAAATATAACATCGCTAGATGTCGAACGGTCATTTTCGGCTTTGAAAATAATTTATTCCGCACGTGGTACTCACTTAACTGAAACAGCTGTGGAAACATGATTCAAATATTTAACAGATGTTACGCAGTTTGTGATTTCACGGAGGACTTTTAAAACGGTAAGTGTTTCAGCACGTTTTATAATTTATTTCTTACCTTCTATTTTATGTGTAAACTTTTATGCGCTCGCCACGCCTCTGGCTGTTACCACGTATTTGCCCAGGTTATTTATAACTATAACCTACCTAATCCCTTCTATTAACTGTCCTTCCGGTGCTTGATCGGGAACGTGAAAGTCCGACGTCCTCGAATTGACCGAGAGATCACAATCTCACAAAGCGATTGTCCAGACGCGCAGTCATCTCGATGACACTGGTCACCGATGGAAGAATGACTACAACGCGAAAAACAGACAATGAAGACAAAGCAGCAGAAGTACAGTTAGCGTCTTTTCTAGAAGTACAAGCAAAGAACTTATTCGCGACTATATTAATACCAGACAAGAGCTTTTTCTGTGGCCTCCCAAGCGTAAGGCGGTTTTGTTTCAGAAGGCTTTGAGCATATACAGGATGTTTGTCATTTAACAAATTGCCGGTTCTGTAAGTGATTTTAATGTATTTAAGAAGTAAGTTACAGAATACCTACCAACTATAAACTCTTACAGATTTGTTCTTGCATGTTGTTGTTGTTGTTATTGAGTGAAGCGTCAGGTTAGGGAATATACGTCGTATTTCTAGGCATCGATTACCATGATCATTAGCCAACCCTGCTAGAATTTTGCCGAATCCGGAAGTGTTCAATAGGAATTTGTAGCGTGCCAGACATCGCATTGATACGGGACCTACGATTTTACTTCTTTGTTCGAGAGGAAGGCTTACACTGACTTTTTTCCGCAGTTAAAAACCAACCATCCCAGCAGAATATGAACCCGCGCCATTCGGATCGAAAGGCAAGTATGCTAACCATTTGACCACCAAGACGGTCTTCTTACATGTTAAATATTTGGAAAGAAAACCCTATTATTATTATTACTATTATTACATGTCTGTTTTGGTTTAACATCACCTCAACAAACATTTTTGCAACAGATGCAACTTTTATATTTTTTGGTGTTGTCATCTTATTTTTAAAAAAAAATGCCATGACTATCTTTTAGATTAACCGATTGGTTCAAGTTATATGAATAATCATCGCTAACTAGTGCCATATTCTTTTGTGTACTGTCATTGTTATTAAGCATTTTTTTTAATTTCGAAACTCATACTACAATAATTGATAAGATGATTTCCTCTACTCTCCTGATAATTTCCGATAAGTGAGTACCTGACCGCATATAAAAAACTCTTTATGCAATGCCTAAACAAGTACTCTGTATCTGATTATCGGTGTATTAACAATAAGTAAATAGAATTGCGGTTTTCATTTCGGAATAGTGGTTTAATAAGAAAATGCCTGAAGAAATCAGTGTCCCCGATAATGTTAAAGAACTGATCAATAGTCTTATCAAAAAACATAATTTAAGCTCATCTGCTAAGATCATTTACAACCCTGGCTCCGAAATTGGTGATGGATTTATGTCGAAAACATATGCTGTTGATATTAATGACAGCAAGGAGTCCCTCAACGTATTCCTAAAATGCGCGCTAGACATCAAATTCCCAGGAATGCCATCGTTTACTGAAATTTACTCCAACGAAATCTTTTTCTACGAAACAGTTGTGCCCAAATACATGGAATTTCTTAAGGAAAAAGGTATCACTGATGGCTTTCGTAATGTGCCGAAGTGCTACGGAAGCGCCGAAGGTAAGATCCTAGCTTTGGAAAATCTAAGAAGAACTGGATATGATCTTTGCGATAAATTTTATATCGGAAACGAAGAACACATTGAATTAGTTTTCAAAACCTATGCAAAATACCACGCTATCGGATTTGTGTACAAGGACCAGAGACCAGAAGAATACAGCAAAATTGTGGAAGGAGCAACCGATTTATTTAGTGGTTTATTGAAAGAATTTGACGGCCAAAGAGTGTTGGTCGGAAAAACGGCCATGCAAGATTTCTTTAAAAAACTGGATCCCAGGAAGGATAAATTTATTTTAGATCAATCGCAACATATATTGGATAGACTAGCTGAATTTGGTGCTGGAATTGGAGCCGAAACATATGCAAACCCCATTCTAATACAAGGGGATTGTTGGTGTAACAACATGATGTTTAAATATGATGTAAGTAAAGGGTATGAGGTAATATTGATAGGTTTTTTGCTCAATATAGAGAAGGTCATTTATTATTATAGGAAAATCAGTCTCCAATTTCATGCACTTAGCAAAACGTTGATAACCTCATTCCAAACCATAAAAAAGTGTTTCTGCATTACTACCAATCATTGTTTAACATTAGCTGGCTTCATTTGATGGATAAAGGTTTGAAAATAATTAACTCTTTTACCGTCCCCTTCAATAAGATACGCAACCTGGAATTTGCTGAAGATCTGTTCACCGAATTTGGAGAAAATACTCCCGCAAACGTCATATATCGCAAATGTTATTTATAGAAAACCTCTATATCCTCAAATATTTTAAAGAAAATTTCGTAATTACCTTTGACTTTCTTTCCTCTCTAGGGCGACAAAAGGTATCCCTTAGAAGTAATGCTTTTGGATTGGCAAGCCATCAGGCCAGCATCTCCAGCTTTAGATTTATCTTATTTCTTCTACACCACGGCGGCGGTTTCTAAGAAAATGCTCAGGAAAGTCGACGATTTCCTCGAATTCTACCACGAAGAACTATCGAAGCAAATCAGGAAGATGGGGAGCGATCCTGATGCTCTGTATTCCCTTTCCGTACTGAAGAAAGAATGGCATGCGTTTTGCAAATTTGGCTTTTCAATGGCATTCATGATCTTGAAAGCAATGCTGGGGGAGAAAGAAGATATGCCTGATTTCGAAAAGGTGGATCTACTAGATGCGCTGAAGGATGATAAATTATTCGGCGTGATGAAACAGGAGACCGAATACGTGACAAGGATGAGAAACTTAGCGGAGCATTTTCTACTGAACGAGTTCTTGTGATTAATGAAATTTAGTACCTATTCTATAATCTTGATATGATGTTATATATTTTTGTATACACCTGTGAAATTAATCAGATTAACCTTCCAAAAATTACAAAAAAAAGAGTCAGCAAAAAGTGTAGAATTGATTGTAAGTAAGATAATAAATATAATGAGTTTACGTAACAAACTTATCTAGAAAATAATAAACGTGAAGCGATTTTTATGTTTGATTAAGTTATAAATGTCTAAATGTTGGCGATAGGTGTCGCCGAGAGACATATTCAGTGCTGCTTTGGAGATTAGCAATATAAACTGAGAGGCAAACTCAATGATAGCGGCAGTAGATAGTGCTCAGAACCATGCTGATGACGCCGAGTAGGCAGAAACATGTCCATGTGTTAGCGCTATTTTCTCTGCTACATTGTTTTTGCCGGGAATGATTCCACCAATACCATGAGCTATATTAGCATTTTTTTTTTTGGTTATTGTATTAGGCATTCTTTCCACGTGTATTTCTATACATCATGGTAAGCCTGAGGAATCATTTGCACGTATAGATGTCGCTGGCCTGGGCACAACGCCCTTGCTTTTGGGCGCCCAAGAGCTGCCCGATAGGTGGTGGACATCTACACTCCGGTTTGTCTTGCTACCCTCGGGACGGCGTGAGTGTTTGTTGGCGATAGGTGTCGCCGAGAGACATATTCAGTGCTGCTTTGGAGATTAGCAATATAAACTGAGAGGCAAACCTCAATGATAGCGGCAGTAGATAGTGCTCAGAACCATGCTGATGACGCCGAGTAGGCAGAAACATGTCCATGTGTTAGCGCTATTTTCTCTGCTACATTGTTTTTGCCAGGAATGATTCCACCAATACCATGAGCTATATTAGCATTTATTTTTTTTGGTCTAAATGTTTCTCAATAAAACATTTTTTTTTAATTACAATCGAGCCTGTAATTATGTCGAAAGCGAATGGTTTTATCTACACATTCTAAAAATTAAAAGAAATGTCAACTAATATGACTGTTTTCAGAAAGAGATTAAAGACAAAAAATGGAACGATGCAACAAATCAAATAAATATAAATAAAACCAATTTAAAACTTTTTATTCTCATAATTAGAAAGCCAACAAACAAAATATAGCGACTTACTACGTGCTCATCTCCAAAATTCCCTATAATAGCAATCAAAGATGGCAATAGCAAAGTCAACGTTAAAGAAGCTAAGAAGATAGCACTGGTAATACTGGAATAACGGCACGTATCCGTACATAACCTATAACTCCAAAAGTACTGAAACCACACATTCTTGATAGTACCAAAATGGCGGACAATTATGACGTCACATAGATACCGACAGTCACACGGTCAGTATACACGGAATAGTTGCGTTAATCTCTTCGCGAATAATTTGAAAGGGGTCTGGCAAATACGCACTTTCTACTGAGCGAGTTCTTTTGGTGATTAAAATTAGTTCTTCTCTAGCTGTCAATTGAAGTTATAAATTTTTGTACGCATTTGTAACATAAATTATAACCATCTTCCAGAAATTACAAAATTGAGTTACGAACAAATATAAAGTTCATCCTGTTTTGAATAAACATAATAAATTTACACAGGAAACTTATCTAAAAGATAACATAAGACGTCATGACATTCTTATAATTTATTACTTTATAAATACACATGTGTACATGTTTTTCAGTAAATAAGTAAATAGTAATAAATAAATGTATGCAATGTATCCAACAAAAACAATATAATAACTTTCTATTTGCCATTAGATGCGATAAAAAATACTTCCGGTGTCGTTAGTGAATTTTTTAAAATAGTGAAACATATTCACGCATACGCGATAGAAGACGCAAGAAATGTTTGTGTTTTAGAAACGTTTGAAAGTGGTTTAGATAAAGACTTGATTTTGGCACTTTAAAAAAATTTGGGAAGGTGCGTCAACAGAACCGTTAAGTTATTTGAAAGATTATTTTACTTAGCAAATATAACGTCACTAGATGTGAACGTTCGTTTTCGGATACAAAAACACTTTTTTTCGCGCCGATTACTTTGCCGAAACAACTTTGGGAAAAGTTACAAATATTAAATAGGACCTTAAAACGGTAAGTGTTTTTGAGCACGTATCACATTTAATTTATTTTGTGTAAACTTTTATGCGTCCGCCATTGGCTTTCAGCGCAGTTGCGTTGCTCTATTCATAGTTACTTCACTACGAGACTGACAATATTTTCAATATGTAAATAAAATTTTTTGTAGAAAATTTCCTTCCATGCCCTTAAGTTGGTAGTTCTATAATTAAGAAAATAAAACTAAGTAAAATTTTACATCCAAAAACGTATGCCAAAAATGATTTAGATAAAATTTAGGTGAGAAACGCGGCCTTGAGAAATTGTAGACATTGTCCTTTCAAACTGTTTAAGGAATAAAAAAATACTTTCTTTATCTTTTCAAAAAAAAAATTTAAAACAAATAAAAAAAAAACAAGTTATCTATTGAACGTTGGTGGTCAAATAAGACTTATCTAAAAAAATCAGCTTCCGTATATACTTTTTTTTGTAACAAAAAAAAATGTAAACACACGTTTATCAACCGATATACAAAATTCAATTGTTATCGCTTCTTAAACGAGTATTTTATCAAAATTCCATTGATAAAATGCTTGTTGATAACTAGTAATAAATGACGTAATTTATATCCCAAAAAGCTACAATACCCCTTTTTAATCTAATATTTTTTTAAATTTAAATATGTTTTTATTTTTAAAGTTAGAAATCCTCCCTCGTACGTAAGTATCGTAGTAATTAGAGTTGCTCAACTTGCGCCAACAGCCAGCGGCGGACGCATAAGAAAGTTTACACAAAATAAATGGTTAGAAATAAAATATAATGCGTGCTCAAACACTTACCGTCTTAAGAGTCTTCCGTGAAATCACAAAGTGAATAATGTCTGTTAAATATCTGCAACATTAGGTATGTTTCCACAGTTGTTTCGGCAAACCGAGTGCGGCGTGAGGGAAAAAGTATGTTTTTATGCACAAAACGAACGTTCTACATCTAGTGACGTTATATTTGCGTAATTAAAATAATCTTTAGAACAACTTAACGGTTCTGTTGACGCATCTTCACAAATTTGTCTTATTGTGCCAAAATCAGAATCTTTTTCTAAAACACTTTCAAACCTTTCCAGAACACAAACATTTTTTGCGTCTTCTACCGCGCATAACTATACGTGAACATGTTGCACTATTTGCAGAGATTTCACTAACGACACCGAAGGATTTTGTAATTTTTCTATTGCCTTCACTAGTCCGAAGTAATTGTTCTGAATAGTTTTCAAAACCGTTTTAACCTGACTATCTTGAAATTTCGACTGGCTTTCCTTGATAGCCGCAGCTTCCTTTGGATCGAATTGTAAAACCACCTTCTTAATATTCTCAAAATATTTATGATAATAAAACGCGGCCTATAACCATGTTCCTCAACGTATAAGAATAGGTTCTGGTGACTCAGGCATACGGGGGCACAGTCTGTGAAATTTGCTGATTGGGTCGAAATGACAAGAGGAACGCAGCCATATCTATTAACGTAGACAATGCGGTAGTATCTGATCCCTCATCACAAGTGGGTACTACGAGGGTAAGTCAAATATTATCTACACTTTCGCCATAACAAGCTTTGAAGGTTATCGTAGTGGCGGCCGCTTGGGCATGCGTTGAGTTGGCGCCTCTGTGGTCATGTGTGCGGAATTTAATCACGATTGCGCCACTTGTCTGCTAGCTACAACAGCATGTCAGCTCCGCTATTAGTGCACCAAAGAGGAACAACGAGCAGTGATCCGATTTTTGTGGTCAGGGGGTGTGAAATTCACCGGAGACTTTTGTCACAATACGGGGACAGTGCTTTATCTCGTAAAAGCGTTTTTTTGTGGATCGAAATGTTTCAAAGTGGCCGTACGAGCGTAACACAAAAAGAGGGAGCTGGACGGTCGTCAACCTCGACCACCGACGACAACATTCAGCAAGCTCGAGAGATGGTTACAGCAAATAGGCGAGTTACCATAGGTAAGGTTGCATCTTCTTTAAACATCAGTCACGGTTCTGCCTATCAAATTATCCACGATGAACCCGGGATGCGGTGCAAAAATGGCTTCACGACCAACCGAAAACCTTCCACCAGGAAGGCATACGGAAGCTTGTGGCTCGCTGGACCAAGTGCATTGCTAAAGGTGGAGACTATATCGAAAAATAATGTATCTGTTGTACACCTATCTTTGTTTAATACAGTTTATGTAGAACTAAAGGTGTAAGTAATTTTTGACTTACCCTCGTATATTTTGCAAATTTTTTACTAGCTCTTCCTATTTGAATGTCACCCGAAACTTGGGTACGGTTAAACCCGACAATTGAATATACCTTTCCCTACAAAATGCTTTGCTTTTTGTCCCACCCCGATGAAGTTCAAATGCGCTGGTCTTAAAAATAAGCAAGCACCGGTATGGATGGTATACACACGAAAACCATCAAGTATGTTGGGGATGTTTAATCGAGCCGTTAATGGAAATTTTTCAATAAATCAATAGCATCGGGGTTTTCCCCCTCTCAGATAAAAATAGGTAAGACCATTCCAATTTTAAAAAAACACGAGCCATCTTTTTTGCAAACTACCCCCCCTAACAGTTTTAAAGTTAATTAAAGTGCTGGAATCTATTGTATAAAATAGAGTAGTCGATTTTCTTAAAAAATTAATGTTTTTACGGGTGCCCACCGGTTTTCTTAACGAGGTACACCGAAACGGCTTCGATTGGCTGTTTGCAATTTATTTATAGAGAAATTGACGAGGGCAAAGGGCTGGAATTTTCTTGATTTATCACAGCGTTTGATAGTTTAGACTTGGACCTTGTGCGGAAAAAACCGTGCGCGTGGATATCGGGGAAAAAGATATTAGACTGGTTTTCTTCCTTTTGACGGGCCGGACGATGGGTGTAGTCGTATCTGGTACAGTTTCGCCATTAAAACCCAACAATTGGGCGTACCCCAAAGGGTTTGCTTCGGGGTCCCCTAATTTTTCTTATTTTCCCGGAAGATTTGCCTGAATTGCGCATTTGTAAAATACGGATGATACTTCCGTTGCTGTCTCCGCCAAGTCCTTGACCGAGTAGAATTTAAGATAGCCCGTGCTGTGGACGAGTTCTCTAACAGGTTGTAAAAACAGATCGATTATGAATCGCGATAAAACGGTGTTTGTGCATTTAATCAGCGACGACTTTTTTCCCCTCAGTTTGGCGTTAATCTTGCTATAAAAAATTTTAACCCTTCCATGTTTGTACAAAAACCGGGCGGAGGTACAAGAGCAATGTGGACCGGGTTTAAAATGCCCAAATATATACAACACCCCCAGGGCGGACTTATCTTCAAACCCCAAACATCTCTATTTGAAAATCGCCCCGATATTCATTTGAAAAAAGTTTCTATTCCTTATTTTGAAAAAATTTATGAACTAAATCATTTAAAAGTGCAGTAAAAAAGTTCTTGATTTCTAAAATTATTATCTTACCCGAAAAATTTTACTAAAAATTCCCTGGTTCCTAATTGTTTTTCTGTTCTAAATGTTTTTTTTATTTGGGGCCGTTTTATTACCTTTATTTTAATTTTAATTAGCCTGACGTTGTCAACATTTTTTTGAAAGACAAAAAACATTATTATTATAAAATTCCTTTTTTTCATAGTATAAATGGGCTTTAAGGCTGTCTTTAAAAAGCTGAAAGTTTAAAATTTTAAACAATATGTTTCTAGGATTTTAATTTGGCCAAATTTTGCTTGGGAAAAATTTTTATTTTTGTTATTTTAGAAAGACTTCCCATACTTAGTTATCGATTGAATCTCCTTAATCCGACAATTAGGGGGCCAGGTAGTGCCATAAAAAGACCCGAAATGTAATACAATTATCTACTGGAATTATGAATTTAGATTCATTATTGTTCTTTTAAAGAGTGAATATTTTAATAAAATTATCTAAAATTAGTATTAAAACGCCGAAAACAAAAGACTTGCCGATAGAAACCCGCGCAATGTTTGTTGCTTTACATAATTTTGGCTGAAGTAACAGAGATGTCACAATAAAGTTGAAATTAAGTCGCCAAACTGTTGACTATGACCTTAAAAATATCAAGAGGCTGGCACATTATTAAATAGAAAACGAACAGGAAACCGGAAAGTGACAACACCGGCGGAAGATCGTCGAATAATTATAAACAAGTAAACAGAATAGATGAAAAACTGCACCTGAAATAACGGCTGAAATAAGTATTGAGCGTGAAAGACGAGTTGGTTTAATCACCGTGAAAAGGAGGATAAGAGAGGGTGATTTATTTGGCCGGATAGAGTTGCGTAAATCACTCTTACGCAAGTAAAATATAATAAAACGGCTGCAGTGGGCTAGAGAGCATCAACATTGGACAGTTGATGAGAGGAAAAATGTTTTGTAGACCGATGAGTCCAAGTTTGAACTCTTCGGCTCCAAGAAAAGAACGTTCGTTCGAAGGTCGAAAGGAGAACGAGCAGCAGAAACATGTGCAGTACCTACAGTCAAACATAGTGGCGGATCGGTAATGGTTTCGGTTTTTTTTGGGGCCGCATCCGTAGAAGACTTGGGTAAAATAGATGGAATTTGAAGAAAAGAGAGCTACCGGGAAATTTTGGATAAAAATGCTATACCATCTGGAATGAGAATAACCGGTGACTATTTTATATTTCAACATGATAATGATTCGAAACACACTTCTAAACTATGCCGCAAATATTTAAAATCGATAGAACGCGAAAGCAATATCAAAATAATGAAATAGCCCCCTAAAAGCTCAGAGCTAATCCCATAGAGCTTTCGTGTGAGGAATTCGATAGACAAGTAAAAATAAATCCTCTAACTTCCAAGTAATCGTTGTGGAAACAACTACAAGAAGTCCGGCCTAAAAATGCTAACTGTATATGTGACACTTTATAAGCTACATTCATAATTAACTACGGAGAAAGGCAAGTGAGAGAATCATTTCAAATTCCAGAACCCAAATGATCACAGTAACGTACTATCAGTGCCTATCTTCGTGTTTTCTTACGATGCGTGGCACAAATTCATATTCTCATCGAAAAATATTCTATTAACAAATTATAAGTTACGTCAAAAGAAATTGTGTTTTACAAAGTGACTATAAATAAGTTTAATCCTAGATATATATAATTCTTCGTTTTTCATCTCCCCCGGGACCTTCGACCCTTTTATTTCAATTTATATAATTCCGGATATTTTTCCCAAAATTCCCTTTTCTTTTTCATGTATCCTCTAACTATGAAGAAGCTCATGGCGAATCCGAATTTGGCGAACTTTTCCCATTCTTCTTTTAGAACAGAAAATGGATACAATGTTTCTGGGTCGCTACCTAGCTGCTGTATCCTTTTACATAGCTCTGCGTGATATTCTTTCATGTAATACTCGTACTTTTCTATAGTTTCCTCGGATGAGATCGTATAGAAAAAGTAACCCAGGTCTATCGCAGGTGATCCGTGTCGCGGAAGCTGCCAATCAACTTGCATTATATCAATTGGGGTGTCGAGGTTTTGCTGAAAAGGAATTTTAAATTAGAATCATCTATACAGCAATGAGCAAAAGTCTAGGAACATTTAAATATCTGCAATAATACTGTAGGTATTATGAAATTCAATACTTGTAAATAGCTGATTGTGAGGACTAAAATGGAAATTTTAGATGAAACGCCCTGTATACTTTTTATATTCTGATAGAGCAAAATATTCCAATTTCAGAAATGTTAAATTTTTTACATCTTCCATGATTTTCTACGATCATAGATTAAAATTATTTTATTTTGGTCAACAATCGAGATCTCGGGTTGCAAGGTGAAACACAAGAGAGGCAACGAATGAATTAACGTTTTAGCTGTCAAATAATTACATTTTATATTTGTGCATTATTGGTGCTCACATTGGGTCAAGGAAGCCCACACTTAATGTCCCCAGAAATTTAATTGTTTAGGTTGGTGTTTACAGAAACTGGGTTATAGGATTCCATTCTTTGAAAGGTAATTTAACAGTTAAATAAGCAAATTATCTCTGCCTTAATGCAAGAGGAGCAGTTATCAGTTGCTACATAGTTTCAGCATCACTAAGCATTAGAAGTACGAAAACTACTAGACTTTAGATTCCTTAAAAAATTGATTGGACAAAAGGGTACCATTGAATATCCTGCCAAATTTCCGGGTCTTAGTCCATTGGACTATTTCTTGTAGACTATCTAAAATCAAAAGTTTATTTCGATCTACTTCATACTTAGAAAAAAGTATCACTCGAGACACTATTTCATAGTATATGTTTGCTATACTTATATCTTATATCTTTTTAGCAATCTAGCATTTTCAATTTCGAATATTCATTTGTTTGACGTTGTTTAACGGAGGGGGAACAACAAAATTTTTGGGTTTTACAGTGATGAAAATCCCAATTTTTTTAGAACCCTCGATCGCCAGCACAGATGGTCTGCATGGTGTGGAATAATTGGAACGCATATGATAGGTCCATACTTTTTTGATGGTCACTTAAATGGCGCCATGTTTCTTGGATTTATAAAAGATAATTTGCCTATACTTTTGGAAAATATTCCACTTAATAACCGAAAGAGAATGTGGTTGCAACTGGACGGTGCTCCTGCGCACTTCCAAGTAAATGTTAGGAATGAATTACGTAGGTAATATCCCAATAGATGAATAAGACGTGGAGGTCCAAAAAATTGGTCAGCAAGGTTCCCAGACCTAACGGGGCCCAAATTTTTTTTGATGGGGAAAATAAAAAAACCCCAACCACCGACAATATGAAAGACGAAAAACAACAGCGTTTCATTCTATAACGCCAGATAATTTGTTTAAAATGAAACAATATATTATCTTCGATGTGTACACGTATTTCGGATATCTCTATTACTGACTCACAATCAATGTGATAGAATAATTTATGCAATGAGTTTATTATTATAATAAGTACAATTATCTTTAATATGAGTAATAGTTAATATGTAATAGTTTAAAATTGTTGAAAATTTTTCAATAAAAATACTACGCTATTTTTATTTACTTTGATGTATTTGGTCCAATCGTTATCGAATTATTTTCAAAAAACCGAAAATCAAGTAAAATTTGAGGGGTGGTTTCCCCTCTTAAAAAAAATTGGGGCCCAT
Organism: Dynastes hyllus; assembly: GCA_029619255.2. NCBI lineage: Eukaryota > Metazoa > Arthropoda > Insecta > Coleoptera > Scarabaeidae > Dynastes > Dynastes hyllus. The sequence goes on from JAROYC020000015.1 coordinate 3,420,885, forward strand.
AAGGAAAATAGCTTGGGGAGGACTACTTGTCCACAAAATTTCAATTTTTTTTTAAATTTTCTGGTTCGGATTTCCCCTTTTCATATAAGTATAGGAAACCTTAATACAATTTTATAAATGGTTAAAATTAGAATCTAAATACGATAATGAACATAGAATGTTTCATTTAACATAAGAAAAGTTATTTGACTTTAATGATAGTCCAAATCAAAAGTATATTTTCGTCCACCTGTATAATTTTTAGGGATCATTTTTATGTTACCATCAAGTCTAATGCTTGTACTAAAAATAAATACAATCAAAAATATATGTTGCGTTCCTCTTAAATTTTAACATTTTCAAGAATAGTTAGTCTCAAAAACAGCTTGAGTTAGATAGAGAACACATAACAGTAACTTCGCTTTATTTAGCCCGCATTGTCAAAATATTTAATAATATACAGGGTATTCCATTTAAATTTTCACAACTCTGGTGTGTAATTTGAAAACTTGCTTCCAATGAATATACATAGCTCTCTTAAAAATATGTTTTAAATATTTTGCCGCTTTTCGCCATCCTGTACACACATGTATATCTCATTTTATTCTTTGTATTGATTATTACTCTTTGATTCACTACCAAATTTCCTCTCAATTATCAAGTAATATTATAGAAGCAATGGTTTACTTACATCATATAAGAACATCATATTATAGCACCAACAGTCTCCTTGTGTAATAATAGAGTACTCATTGGCATGCTGGTCGATGGTTAATATAACATCGGTTATTACCTCCCCCGCTTTATCGCCAGCATCCAAGAGTTCTTTATCTTCGATAGGATCCAAGGTTTTCAGGAATTCCTGCATTCCCAAAACTAACATCTTATGAAAACCAGCAGCTACACTCAAGTCGCCCATACTAGGTTGAATATTTTGCTTAAACCTTTCGTATAACTCCTTTTTCTGGTCTTTCATCGCGAAAGATATCGCATGGAATTTGGCGAACGTCCTCATTGCTAAAAGAATATGGTCGTCGTTCATCGTTTCACCTTTCGCAAAAAGTCTATAGCCTTTTAGCTTAAGATTGTCCAAAGCGAGGAAGTCGCCACGCACCCCGTAACACTTCGGAACGTTTCGGAAACCATCCTCAATCCCTTTCTCCTTCAAAAACGCTTGATACGCTGGATATATCGTACTGTAGAAGTAAGATTCGTTTTGGAATAACTTGCGCATAGGAAGATTCTCGTGCCAGGTTAATCCTAATGGTGTTTTTAAAAACAAACTCAAGGATTTCTTCTCGTCAGTTACGTTGACGGTAAACGTTTTCGAGGTGTAACCATCGCCAATTTCGGAACCAACTCCATATTCAATCTTAGATGTTAGGGGAAAACCGTTCGTCACAAGAACTTCTTCGACGAATAGCTTAAGTTCGTCAGAAATATCCGTTTCGCTTGACATTTCTCGTCGAGTTGATCGGCCGCAATACTAACAAGTCATCTTAATTTTCTGATGAATTCATTCCGCCGACCTTCGTTAAATTTATTCCCAACGCAGATACACGACGATATGCGCAGCGAGCAACTGTTTCTACAGATACGAGGTAGGCGAGAAAAATTCTCAGCCAGATATAGGAAGTATGAACTTGGTAAAACATTATAATTTTTATTTTCAATATAATCTCCACTAATTTCGATACATTTATTACAACGGCCAATTAATAATTCTGTACCCTTTAAAAAAAATTTTTTAAAGCCCTCAAATTTGTGTTACAGCTGCTTAACGCCCCGTCTTCTTCTTTAAAAAAAAAACGATAATAATCACTTGGAGTCATATCCGGACTATACAGTGGATGTTCCAATTGTTCCTTCATATTCCACCGTTAAAAAAACTAGTAGGCAAAATGTTTCCGTTTTGGGGCAAGAATCCCTTGATGATGATGAGCGCCACGCTCGAATCTGTATAAGCCTAGCAGGCCAAGAATTTATGGCACCTACCTCATACTTTTTCATCGTAGTTAATGGCATTGTAAGTGATATTTATTTAGTTGGAGTATCATACTTGGTATTTATTTAAGAAATTAATGTTAATATTTTACGCAAATGACACAGATATTCGTAAGTATTTTATCAGAGTAACTTCTAAAGTTACCATTTAAAAGTTGATAAGCTGACCTTCATGAGCATAATTAAACCATGAATAGGATATTTAGGTGACTATTTTACGTGTATGGTTTAATTATTCTTAATTATACAAGTTATATTGATATAAGAAAATTTCTAATATCGATACTCTACTCTCTTAAAATAATACAAAGTTCTGTAAAGTGGACCCCAAAATACTTGATTAAAATTTTAAAAACAAAAGTAAAAAGTAACAGTTTGTACATTATTTATTTTTATTAGCTCTTTTCTTACAAAATTATCTTACTTCAGAGTTGAATAGAAGTAAAGGTTTTCATTTAAACGCCTTCAAATTATACTTTTAAAAGTATAAATACACTGACTTTCATTAAAATCGCAACACATGGAAGTTGTTTGTCAATTTTTAAAGAAATTTTGAAAAACATATTTTGATGAAACAAAAAAATGATTAAAATTTCAATAAAGTGTATCTATCGATTGTTGGGTTTTTTTTACTTTGCACTTAATAACTTTTTTTATTAAATAAAAAATTGGTAGTGTGATAATAGTCTGGGCAAAAAGCGGTAACAGTCAGTGGTAGATATGTGGTGCGGGGTCGGGTTATTTTTTCATTTAAGCGTCAGTACTAAATCGATGCTGTATCCGAAAATAGGTCTGTACGTATGTGGGTGTCGTAACTTTTTCGTAATTGTATTTTGTTTGCTTTCAAAAAGTCGCAGTTAGGTACGTCGCGAAAAAACCAACGACAGACACAGTTAAAATCTTTATAGTGGAATTGCCGGACTTAATTTTTGATGGCGCTAAAATTCAATGTTTAGTTTGCAAAACCCCTTTAATGTTGGTCCAGAAGCCATTGTCATCACATCAAAAGAAAACAGCATTTTTTCTGCAAAAAGTGGCATACAAGACCAAAAAAAAATTACATTTGATTTATGTGTTACCTTTTTTTTGTAATCTCCCTTTTTTTTTTTTTAGACAAAGAAGCATTTGCCTTTTTTGGAATAAATATGCGGCCCGTAAATTACCAAATCGGACATCGACACGAAATGTTGTGCCATTTGCTCGTGAACATATAAAAAAAAAAGAATGAAAACGGAATTGAAAGAAAAAAAACTGTGGTTGTGTGGGACGAAAAAAAGATCGTCAAAAACACTGTGGTTAATCTAATAGTACTAATGGAACCACATCGACCCCTCCTTCTTACTTGCTTCCAAAAAAAGTTATAAATTGTACTGCCGATGAGATTTTAAAGGTGGTGTTAAACTCATTGAACAAATTTGAAGTTTCAACTAAGCAACTTTTAATGTTTATGAATGATGGTTAAAGAACACAGTGGTAACTTCTTACATGTAACATGTAAAATCCATACTCTAGATCTTGGGGCAAAAACAATTCCTACATGTTTTCCACTAGTAAACAAACTGCTAGTACAAAGGCAGTGTTTCTAAGGTCCCCGAAACGTACCCGGCCGATTGTTACACGTTGGGAAACATGGTTGTAGGCTGCGTTTTACTACAACAAATATTTCAAGTAAAGATGGTAGTTTTAAAATTCAAGCAATCAAGAAAAGCCAGGAAATATTGCAAGATAGTCAGGTTAAAAAAGGGTTTTAAACTATTAAACAATTTCTTCGGACTTCGGAGGGAAAAGAGAAATTACAAAATGTCTCGATGTCGCTAGTGGATTCTCTTCAAATTTGGGAAAGATGTTCACGCACAGTTATGCGCTGTAGAAAAAACAAATTGGGTGTAATACGAAAATTTGAAAGTGTTTTAAAAAAGACCCGATTTTCTTATATTAAAACAAATTTTGGGAAAGGGGCGTAAGAGAATTTAAAATTGGTTTCAAAGATTATTTTAAATATAAAAATCATCGCTAGATGTCAACGGTCGTTTTCGGCATTAAAAAACATTTATTCCGCCCCGTCGTATTACTTGACTGAAATAGCTCTCTAAACATATCTAATGATTCAAATATTCAACAGATGTTAACCCCCTTTTGGGTTTTCACGGAAGACTTTTTAAACGGAAGTGTTTTAACACGTTTTTTAATTTATCTCTTATTCATTTTTTAAAAAAATATGCTCGCCACGCCTCTGGCTGTTACCGCATATTTGCCTAGGTTAGTGATAACTGTCAATGTGCAAATTATCGGCAATTAAATGATTTTAAATGTGGCCGCATTATTGGCATGAAAAGGGCTTGGAGATATTGCTGGCCGTGTTAATTGTGATGTTGACATGTTGTTCCAGATGTTTTGAAGAAGGGGTTAAACAACGTCGCCTTGGATCTGGACGTCTCCGAGAGACTACAGATGGTGAAGAACGTCGTTTAAGACTTTTGGCAAATAATGCCATTATTTCTTGATGAAACAACACAACATTTACAAAATGGCACTGCATATCATCGGTGGTGCTTCCGCTCATAATGCACGTGCAGTACCCAAATGGTTCGACGAAAGTCGTCCCAGACAATAGGTTGGTCGTAAAAGATCTATTCTACAGCTACCAGGATCGCCAGACTAACATTTTTCTAAAAAATTAAATGTGCGATACTCAAGTTGGTATCGATTTTTGCTAAAACCAGAAATGACAAATCAAACATTCTAACAAAGCACCATTGAACTCAAACATTTTCTGCTATTGACACATCCCAGATAACAGTAATTACAGTTCCTAGTAAAGTACCATTATGATGTATAAAACATTAAAAAATGCAATGGTAGAAAGATTATGATGTTAGCAGAAACACGATCTCAATCAAAATAATCAAACGTTAATCATTTCACGAAATTTCGCCTATATCACTTGTTAATAAGCGATAAGAATTACGATATTTACTGATTAAAATGTTTTTTCTAACCTTGTACTTTGTCATTTCGATTTGATTGCTGAGTTTGTATTACTATAAAGGGCATTGCTAAAAATTGTGTAATTCGGTATCTTACTAATTTTAAACAATGTATTGATCTCAATAATATTACTAAATTTGTGTGTAATATCCAACCAATAGTCGACATGTTTCCACCTCGTCAATGGGTCACACTGTATGTATTATCTTGCATTTACATTTATTCTATATTTAACAATAAGTGTTATTGAGCCAGATGAACGACCCGATTAACAGCTTTTGTTTAACATGTCTAAGTAGAAAATAATCTTTTATAGAGAAGATGCCCTACATTGTTCATAAAAGGAACGAATACGTATATTCTTCTATAAATACTTTTATCGCTAAATACCGCGAAGTTGTTGTACGACTCTTCTCATGATACGAATGTTCAAGGATTAACGACAACCTTCTTTGTGAAAGTTATTCCACCACGCCGAACATTTATTCCGAATTCTTATAAGCGTTTCACTTTCATTGTTCTACACCAAAATATACTGCATGTCACGGAAAATTCATTATCTCGTAAAGTTTAACCTTTCGATAAGACCTGGTGGTCTTAAACAACCCAGAAACTTTGTTATAATTACTATACATTGTAAACACAGGTGTTCACGTTTGTCTTACTTCTTGGACAATTAAACGTATTGCATAACGTATTTCAAACACACCAGGTTACTCGGATTGCCGTTCAATATGGAAAAATCAAATTGCTGCACTGGTTATTAAAGTATCTGGAATGGTGTATGCCCTGCGCACGATTTTTCTTCAAGTAAACATCCAGGCTGTTCTTGCTGCATACCACGCTTACGTAATGTATTTGGTTTCCTTCGGAATTATCTTCTGGGGAAATTCTGTAGAAGCCAGGAGGATATTTGTGCTTCAAAGTCGCGTCTTAGAAGTATCTTCAACTAGAGAAAAAAGGTTACTCACTTAATCCTGACAAGCTTCCTACCTTTCAGAGTAAGGGTGTATGGAACTGAGTTCATGTCTACTTCCATATTTTTCTCCATTCTTCCCTATTTTCTGTCTTCCTTCGAATATCTTCCCATTTGGCACCTCTTCGTTCTGTTGCTTTTCTCACTTCTTCGTTCCATGTCTTTCTTGATCTTCCTCTTTTTATTTTTCCGCATGCCCTTGCCTCATAAAAAACATTTAACCAATCTGTTCTGTTTTCATTCATTCTTGGAATGTGCCCCACCCATCTAAATGGTCCTTGTTGTATTTTGTGATGCCTCGACTATTTTCAGTTGTTCACGATATATTTTGTTTATTATTTCATCTTTCCTTGTTTTATTTCATATATTTCGTAAGAATCTCATTTTCGTAGCATTTATGTTTTCTTTTTGTGTGCTGTATGGTAGTCCATGTTTCGCATCCGAAGGATAAAATTGCGACCCTCTATTTCTTTGTATTTGATTTGGTCTGTTTGATTGCTTCGTCTAGCATTATACTCAGCATGAGACCCTACTTCAGACCAGTAGTGCTTACAAAACAATCAGATTTCCCATTTCTTATTCGAACGTAATTTTTTGTTTCTTTATACAAACTCTTAATACATTCTATGAGACTTGAAGACTTGGTCATGTATCCTTGCGCCTTTACGAAATCCTGCTTGCCTTTCTTCTAAAGTATTTTCGACTTTTTGGCATACTTTTTTCTTTTAGAATTTTGGAATAAATTTTTTCTACCGTGCTTGTTATGGTAATGCCTCTGAAGTTGCTACATATTTTACTGGCTCCCTTCTTGTATATTGGTGTTATTAGTCCCATCCTCCAGTACTGAGGTGTCTAATTTTTTTTCGCTATTAAGTTTGGTTAAATTAGTAGTTCCTGTTTGTCATCTTGTCTCGTGTATTTTTATCCTCTTCTGGTGCCTTTCCTACTTTCATTTTTGTATTGCGTCGTTTAGCTCTTCTTCTGGTACACATGTTTCATCTTTTTATGAGTTCTTGCTGATATGTGGTGTTTGGGCTTCTTCTTGATGGTGTTCGCTTATGTCTTCCTCCAGTAACTTTTCGTAATATTCTTTCCAACGGCTCAGTATTTACTAAGTGTTAAATACTCACTTTACCGACTCCATATATTTTTGAGTGCGCGTGCTTTACGAAAAATCATGCTTCTAATCCAGCATGAAGGTAAACATGACCATAATACTCGTAACTGTGTAAAAGCTAACTTACGAATTCCACAAACATCATTTTCTAAAGTTTACAAGAGTGCCGTAACGCAAATACTGAGGATATATAATCAACTTCCACAGAAATTAAAAGACAATGAATCAAAATTATTGAAAAAGGTACTTAACATATTACTATATTTACCAAATTGATCAAATCTTTAAAATTAGTGCAATTTTAATGAAAAATCCCGATTTACAAAAGGTTCGGTCTATAACTGAAAATCAAGAGTGCCCAGATGAGGAAAAGGAATATCTGACATTTGCAAATCTTACTTCACTGGATGTCGAACGATCATTTTCGAAGTATACGACAACGTATTCACAACACCGTCGACGGCTGAATGAATCGACAATGGAAGCGTTGCTGATGCTGCAATTCTACGCAGCTTACCAGGACGGTTGCCAATTGCCACAGTGGACATCAAGACGACAGGAAAAGGTAACAAAATTATTTTTCACTAATATTGTATATTACCTACCTACTTTTATGCGGTGCGCCACTGCCGGTACCACCTTTTTAACAAACTCTGCACATAAGTTATACTTTAACTTAAGAAATATTAACGTAATCATAAAAAATGCCTAACTGTCAAATCTCACAATTCTAAAAGCACAATTATTCTTGCTATTTATTATTATATCCTGAATTCTTCATATTTTCGTTCTTTGTTTTTGGCATCATTTTTTCTGCCCATAAACCTTTGAACTCAATAAAATTATTCATCTCCAACTTGATCATCAATTATATCTTTATTGAAGTTAGAAAGATATAACAACAATATATTGAGGATAAGGTACTACAATAAATCATATTTAACAAAATGTTTTAAAATCCTTTTCATTCTTGCAACAAATAAGTGTTCATTTTTCATCTTAGGAGGAACATGCTGATCGTAAGCATCAGGATTTGCGTCCAGATCAGGAAATTCGTCCTTTTCCATTAGCAGCGCTTGTATAATCATGAAACCCATTGCAAAACCATATTTAACAAATTGTCTCCACTCCTTTTCGAGAACAGCAAACGGATATAGAGTTTCCGGATTGCTTCCTAGTTGCCTCATTTGTCGAGATAGTTCGTCATAGTAGATCTTCATATAATCCTGGAAATTTTCCATGTCAGATTCTGAAGCTATCGGATAGAAGAAGTAACCTAGATCTTTCGCTGGAGATCCGTAACGAATTAGTTGCCAATCAACGAGCATTACGTCAATTGGCAAATTTGGTTGTTTCTCCTGTAAATTACTGTTTGTAAATTTGTTATTACTATTAGGGTGTCGTTACCTTACATCATAGGAAAATAGGACATTGTTGCTCCAACAGTCGCCTTGCGTGATAATTGAATACCCGTTTGCACCTTCATCAACCTCAAAAAGAGCATCGATTAAAACTTGCTTCAAATTAACATTCCTTTTCGCCAGGTCTTCAGCTTCATCTGGATCCAAATTGTCCAGAAGGTTCTGAATGTACGCACTTATTAACTTGTCAAATCGTGCCTCTTTGAAGATTTCACTGGTACAGTACTGGATACTTTCAGCGAAAGTATCATATAACTTCCTACTTTGATCTTTAAAAGCGAATGAAATTGCATGGAACTTTGCTAGCGTCTTTAAACCTAACAATACGTGTTCCTTATTCATAGCACCTTTATTATTTTTAAAACCTTTTCGTTGTAGATTATCCAAAGCGATGATATTTTTATTTGCTCCATAGCATTGCGGAGCGTTTCGAAAACCGTCCCCAATGCCACGCTCCTTTAAAAAATCTTGATAGGCTGGGTATATTTTTGTGTAGAAATGTATCTCGTTCGAATACATCTTATCGAAATTACCGTGCCAATTAAGACCAGATTGCGTTTTTAAGAACAAATGTAATTCGTCGTTTTCGTCCTTGACATGGACCGTGAGCGTTTTAGAATTGTAACCTTCACCGACTTCTGCTCCTGGACCATATTCAACGCTAGAAGATGGATTTAATCCGTTGTTTAGTATTATCTCCTTAAGAAACTTGCTCACTTCATCCGAAGCAGATGAACCGTTCGACATTTTCCACGACTTCAAACATGTACCGACTTGTTTATCACAGCAAGTAAGATTACTATTCCAACAAGTGTTTCTCGCCGAATAAGGAGATAGAATATGTCGAGCGTGTATCAATTAAAATACGTAGGACTTATCTCGTTCTAGGCAGTAAATGAATTCCTCTTATTGGTTCTCTACATAATACCGTGTACACATCTGTTATATATACACATCTGTTATATATTTGTGTGGTGAAGGTCGCATTATTATGGGTAAAGCATATGTTTGCTAGTGATTTGTCTTATGTACATACCTACATATCAACAATCTAGATAATATTTTTGGAGATAAATTGAATAACGGCCACTCACTGTACAGGGTCAGCTTTTGCATTGTTATTTAAATGTAAAAGAGAATATATTGAAATTCTTCAAAGGTCTTCTAAATTTAGTTCTGATAAATAGAGCGGGCCAAATTGCGCCATCCAACAGAATCGGAATCAGGCGCAACGGCCGCTTATTGTAAATAGCGTATATGTGAGTCACAGCAGATATGTGATATTTCGTTAAAAACAAGAGTAAAAAA
>JAROYC020000015.1:3430777-3475976 GCA_029619255.2 Dynastes hyllus
GCCCAAGCTTACGTTACTGCCCCCGGGTTTATCACCTTTTTAACAAACTCTAGTAATAAGAAATTATTTTCACTTATCAGAGCGACAAAACTATGTATGTGCTTTGTCTGTATGAACTGTCAATTAATAACCGGAAATAACCTAAATTTAATGTGGTCCAATAAATTGGCAAAAATTTCCCCTATGTTCATAAGACCTGTCTGTTTTAAAGGTTTTGGGAGACGGACTATAGTATAAAGCTTGTTTCTGCAGAAAACAGAACTAGTCAGAAGCAAGTCGATTAGGCAGAAGAAAATTTCACGACAATCGATTGGCTCTGACTGGTTCGTGATTTCTGAAGAAACAAGGCTATATAGTTTTATTCATATGTTAAATGTTTTCATAAACGAAAGTATTGTGGCGCCATCTGTCATTAATCAGTAACAGACTAACATGATAGGAATCATTTCAAACTAAAACGAAACTATGAAGTGGGCGCTTACCAGAAATTTTGCTGGCAGCGGATAGATGACGCCTCATATAATAGATTGAGAATTAATAATTTACAATAACGACCATACACAAAATCTATTACTATTATATCAAACTATTACATCAAAATCAAATGGAGTTGGAAAATATGTGTATAATGAAATATTTTTATTGTCATTAAGAAATCTACGAAATGTAATTGATTGATTTGTAATAAACAAAACGGAATCCCACAATGTAATTGAGGAAACACATTGCAAAGCGCAGTTTTTTACATAATTTAAACTGCAGTATTTATGTTTAATTTGCCTCTAGGAAATTAAAGAAGACATGCAATATTTTTGAAAACTTCTGCATTAGTATCTTCCACCTTACACAGCATAATAGCATTTGCATAAATATATTTTACGTAGGATACGTGCAGTTAATCTATACTATTTTTAGAAAAACACACAACTCAAAAATTGCATTTTACAGTGTATCTTCTGAATTCATTTTTCTAATTTGTAGTAAAGACTAAATTCCATCTCTAAAATGTGTAGAAATGTAACATTTACAGAAATATTATTTTTGTAAATAGGTTATTTAATTATTTTATTGTTTTGGGTTCTTTTGTCTAGAAAAAAATCGTATTCATCATTTGAAAAAGAGCGCCAGGGGCCCGGGTTCGCAACCCCATTTCCGGGCGCATATATGTATGTAAACAAAATTAATTTAAATATGTAATTATTAGGACGAGGACCCTTAACCACTGTCTATTACGTCTTAAAACGCGCAAATATACACCTATTTTGGGTTTCGTTGATAAATAGGGCGTTGTTCACAGTGGGCCACTACAAAAAAGTTCCCATCGACGGCTACGAACAAACAGCGCGCTTATTCATTTACGGATGACGGGCCTAAAAAATCAACAAAAAAAGAGCTGCAGATTTTAGGGTTTCCCCTTCGGGCATACTGAAACAAGCGTCGGTGTGCTCGTTTTAGTGATTATGTCTAACGAATTTTATTAAAAAAAAACCCCCATTACCTACGAAAGTTAATAAATTTCTTAGTAAATTTTTGGGGTTTACACTACAATGGGAGTACAATTTTCTGTAAAGTTTTTAAAAAAAAACTACTGTGCTGGAGGGAAAAGTGATTGTGGAAAAAACATATAAATAGCGCACACCAAAAATTAAAAAAAAGGGTGTCACAACAACGTCAAATTTTAATTAAAAATTTTTTTAACGTTTATGGTTAAATTTATCCCTTGATACTTGATAAAAAAGCATTTCAAAAAATTTTGGGGTACATACAATACCGAGGGGTACTACCAAACTGGACCGGGGTTTCGGGGAGATATTCCACGAATAAATGGGGACATTGAAAATAATTAAAACCGAATTAAAAAATAAACAGCTGTGGCTATGTCTTGATGAGAGCAGATTGCAAAAAAATTCTATTTTGAATATAATAGTGGGGATTAGATCCTATTAAAACCAAATTTTTCAACCTATTAAACACAGAAGATTAAAAACAGTGTAATTAAAAAAAGGCCAATTTGTTCTCGAAAAAGTTACAAAAAATTTTTTTCAACCCGTCAACTTTTGTTGTTTTAAGGGGCGATGGTGCAGCAACAATGTGTGGTAGGCCGTTCCCCTTTAAAAAAAAGTGTGAAGGGCTTTTATACGTTAAAAATCCATGCTTTCAAATTTGGGGGCACAAACTATTTGGGGTGTTACCCAGGTGGATGCAAATTTAAAAAAGGGAAACACAAAAAAAATGTTTTCAAAAGTCCAAGAGGACAAGGGGTTTTGAAGGGTTTTGGTTAAAAGTCAAATCCATTATTTTGCAATTGCCCCCGCCGAAGCTGAGAAATTTGGGTGAGCCAGAAGGGATTTCGATATTTCTGTTGAAACACATCTAAAGAATATTAGCAACAATTACAAAGGGTTAGTAGAGCGATAGAAAATTTGCAAATCTGGATTCTTGGTAGAATCAGTAAGCGTGGACGAAGTAGTACATTGTTACACAGTATAAACGATGCAAAAGTGGACGAGTTTTAGCTAAGTCCGATAGTGTTTTAAAAAAGAACCCGGGACTACACGAGATTAAGACAAATGTGCGATGGGGCATCTGCAGATTCCTTGACTAAGTCTAAAGATTATTTTAATTACGCCTGTCTTACTTCTAGATGGAACGGTCGTTTTCAAATATAAGAACATTTTTTCGTCTGGCGAACATCCTTCACCGAGGCAAATGTGGAAACTTATCTGATGGTGCAATTTTTTAAACAGCTATCCGCATTATTAAGAAGGATAGAATTTATTTTTTATATCTTTATTTACAGTTAAATTATGAAAAAACAATAAAAAAAGCGTTCAGTTTCTCAGTTATTTCCTTATTACATCCCATTTAAAGCTTAAGTTGCTTCGTTGAAACTTCAAATTTGTTCAATGAGTTCAACACCATCTTTCAAATCTCATCGCCAGTACAATTTATAACTCTTTTGGAAGCAAGTAAGAAGAAGGATGACGGTCAATGTGGTTCCATTGTACGTACCATTAGATTAACCACAGAATGTTTTTGACGATCTGTTGTTTCGTCCAACAAACCACAGTTTTTTATCTTTCAATTCCGTTTACATTCCTTTTTCTATATGTTCACGAGCAAATGGCACTAATTCCGTATCGATGTCCGACTAGGTAATTTACAATCCGCATATTTATTCCGAAGGACAAATGCTTCTTTGTCTAGTAAACGAAACGATAGATTACATAAAATAAGAGTAACACAAAATCAAATGAAATTTTTCTGGTCTCATGCCACTTTTGCAGAAGAATGCTGTTTGCTTCCGATGTGACGTTGACAATGGCTTCTAGACCAACACATTAAAGGGATTTTACAAACTAGACATTAATTTAGCGCCATCAAAAATTAAGTTCGGCATGTCCACTATAAAGTTTTTAACTGTCTCTGCCATTGGTCGTTTTCGCGACGTACCTAACTGCGACATTTTTAAAGCGAACATAAGCGTACAATTACGAAATAAGTTACGACAGCCTACATATATACAGAACTACTTGCATACAGCATCGATTTAGTGCTGACGCTGTGAACGCGTGAAATAAATAATCGCCGATTCCGCACCACATATCTACTACACTGACTGTTACCGCTGTTTGCCCAGACTAATCATCAGTTTGAAGAAGTGGTGGTTAAAAATGCTTGAATAATAAAAAATATCTCACGAAATATTAGTACCAATGTTGATACTATATGATATTAATCACTTTTAGTTTAATATTTTTTTTATTTTTCTTGCCATACTTTGTTAGTCCTAGTTATAGGTCCAGCACCAATTATTTGAATTATAAATTAAATATTTTCTTGTATTTTAGTTTGTATTTTTATTTTTATAAATTATAGTGCATAATATGCCTTTCTTCGATAACTCATAAGTAAACATAATATGTAGATTTGTTAAGAATATACCGTTCTTACGGCCACCAGTGTACATGTTGCAAAAAACAAATAAAATAAACCATCTTTTTATGGAATTTTCAAACTGGGGATTTATACGTCTTAAGAAATACGTATTATAGATCGTGTGTATTTGACCACAGTATCGAGTGCCTAAAAAATTTATTTTAATATGTGAGTGATTGTAACAAATGTTTTAGTATTTATTATTATTGTGTATGCCTACATATTTACAAAAAGTTTTTAGTTTGCAAAACTTATTTAAGTAAACATTTCCATTAACTGATAAAATAAAAGAGCAGGGCATTTTAACAGTATATTAATCTAAGTTAGAAATGAATCGAAGCGCTCTGGATGCTGTGAGAGAAGTGATCTCAACGTCAGGAATGAAGCATCCAGAGTACATGATGGTCACCGGTGCAGAACTCGGAAACGGATACTTAGCTTCAATCAACATCATTTGCGTTCACGAAGACAACAGAATTTTGGAATTTTTCCTAAAAGTTGTACTACAATGTGCAGGAAATAAAGTTCATCACGTGGTTTGCCAAGGCTTCTACAATGAATGCGTCTTCTACGGAATGTTATATCCATCCTTACTAAAGTTTCAACTGAAACAAGGGTACAAAACCTCGAAATTGGTTCCGATTTGCTTTAAGGTAATTAATTTAGCGGACAGACAAGTTATTGTATTGGAGAATCTAGCTGCAACTGGATATCGAATACTAAATCGAAGCGCACCATTACCAAAAGATCACATCGAGATGGTACTACGTGGATTGGGATGCTTTCACGCGGCATGTTTTGCGCTTAGGGAAAAGAACCCTTGCGATTACAGAACTGTCGCGGACAGGATCCGGCATCCCTTCGAGGATTACAAGAAACATCCCGATTTTACTCGTCTTTTCGATTTTCTAGTGCAATCCGTGATAGAATCCATGAATCGAGAAGATGCACAAATTTGCGCAGTATTCGAAAGGATTTCTGAAGAAATTATGCCGTTCCTTGTTGCCATGGGCCTACTAAAGATTGACAAATATTCGATTATAACTAATACAGATATATGGACCAATAATTTAATGTTTAAATATGACGTAAGTAAACTAATTTTTCTATTATAATGAATAGAGTAACCAAAACTTGCGGACTCGCATAGGCGTCGATATTACGGGTTAATATAAGAATACGAAAAATTCATAAATAAACTTACTTGCTAATTATTCAACAAATTAGAGGCATCAGGATGTGAACTACTGTAAACTTGCATCATTGCATATGTTTCCACAGTTATTTTAAACCTTGTGCGTCGACAAG
This sequence comes from Dynastes hyllus, assembly GCA_029619255.2. Taxonomy (NCBI): domain Eukaryota; kingdom Metazoa; phylum Arthropoda; class Insecta; order Coleoptera; family Scarabaeidae; genus Dynastes; species Dynastes hyllus. The sequence goes on from JAROYC020000015.1 coordinate 3,436,025, forward strand.
AAAAAATATTCTTATACATAGAAAACGATCTCTCCACATCTAAGGAAGTTACATTTGCATGTAGAAACTGTTTTTCAAAATCACTTAAAAGTTCACTATTCTTATACTTATTATAAACGGCTCTAAAGTATTAAAATCGGGATTTGTCCTTAAAACATCTGCCAACTTTTGACTAGCGCATAATCCTGGCGTATCATTTAATGTGTGTAATTTATTTTTTACACTCTCCACTATGTCTAATGATTCCTGCAATGACAATTCAGTACATTGTCGTTCTCTGATGGCATCTAGTAATACTGTATAATTGGTACATATTGTTGTTAAATCTTCTAAAAGTTGAGGAATTTGAAATTCTCTTTGACTTTCTCTTAATTGCTTTGATTCATTCCGATTAAATCGCATTATAACTGATTGAAATTGTTGAAAATGGATCAAATAGTAAGAAGCTGCTGTTAGCCAAGTACCCCATCGCGTTAAAATTGGTTCAGGAGGTTCTGGAATACCTGGACAAAATTTACGAAATTCTTTAAACGTTTAGGAGATTTACGAAACACTGCTTTAGTACTTCCAATCATCCGATCAACGTTTCCGTAATGTTGTCGAACAACTTCACCAACTAAATGCAAAGCATGCAGCACGCAGGTTATATGTATTAAGTTAAGAAATATATGTTTTAAGGATCGCCCAACACTTAACATCGTTGTTGCACTATCTGTCACAATCATCACAACTTGATCTTGGGCAATTTTAAATTTTTTCAAAGCGTTCATTATCACTTTTTGAATATTTTCCGCGGTACATTGTTGAACACGTTTGCAAGCTAACAAATATCGAGATGCTGTGTGCTAGATAAAACGCGAGCTATTACATTCACAATACTGTTTTTCTTTATATCGGTCGTCTCATCCACGGTAATCCATATTTTTTTGGAACACAAATCACGTTTACACACATTTTCTAGCATCTCTTTCATTCGTGGCAAATGATTCTGTAATTGTGTTTGTGAGGGTAATGGGTACTTTGGAACGTATTGTCGCCAAAACGTTTTAAAAGCTGGTTTTCTCACCAACGACAACGGAAGATTACAAGAGGTAAACATAATTAATAAATGTATAAAGAATAGTGTATAAGGTATTTCAGTTCTTGCATTTTCATATGCTTAATACCATTGACATACCTTTGGCAATCAGTTCTGTCCAATGCAGCCAAACGAATATTGCATATTAAGCAAAAAACTGCACTACCGTCATATTTTAAATGCGGAAAAAGTGACGCATACTTAGTCATTAGTAGCAAATCTATTACGAGGCATTGTTTTTTTAGGTATGTAAATATTAGTTCTATATGAAACGATACACTAATTATGTACTTGGTATAATACTGCATCACACAAAAAACACCAGCTATATTTTCAAAAGCGACACGTAAGTACATAACCTTGACCGTTCGACTAATCTCTGCAACAGCTCAACCGGTACTAAAACGAAATCTCTCTCAGCGCGGTTTAACATGATTTATATTCAAGGTCGACACTACATGCCTGCTTCTCTACCGGTTTAGTTTATTTATGAATTTTTCGTATTCTTATATTAACCCGTAATACCGACGCCTATGCGAGTCCGCAAGTTTAGGTTACTCTAATAATGAATCTACTAAGTAAAGTAAAGTAAGTTTATAATTTATCGGTAAAATTTGCGATAAAACTGTATATATCGTACGATATAGTTAGTAAGTCACATTTTAAAAATATATAAAAGTATACAGGGTGCCATAAAAAAGTAGAGTAAGTTGTATTTTTTAAACGGGTCAGCCTATATATTTGTATGAATTAATTTTTTAATTCTACGCCCTTCCTTGTTATGTATTTGCTATGCTGAAACATTGCAATCTTCGAGATATTCAGCTTTAAAGGTAATTTCTGTAAGAAAAACGTTTATATTTGGTAAGTGGGAGGACAAATGCAGTTAATAGGCACTCTATAAAACATTTAAGATATAGGCTACAGGATGTTGAATAGAATTGTCCAAGCGAAAAAAAAATTAATTTAAAAAAATCACTCTTCAAATGCACACCTGAATATTTTTATTTTATTTTATAAAGGACTAACCTTCTAATTACACTGGACAACAAATTTTAGTTTATTTGTTGTATCTTGTTTGAAAAGTGCATTTTTTTGTTAATTTTTGGGCGCTGAATACAAAATTATTTTATTTTTAACAAAATAATAAAAAATAGATACTTTTACACTTTTAAAGTCACTAAATGCGCCGTCTTTTGCTATTCTTTTGTGAATTGTTTCTGGAGCATCTCTAACAAGAGTCCAACAGTAGTCGGCAAGCATGGAAGCATTCCAATTTCCCTGGTACCTTTTCTCCATTGTTGATATATCCTGATGGAAGCGTTCGCCGTGCTCATCACTTACAGCTCCGCAGTTTCCAGGAAAAAAGTCCAGGTGTGAGTGTAGGAAATGGATCTTTAGAAACATATTGCGACCTATTTTTTGATACGATTACAGCATATTTTCAATAAAAGTAACGTAATTCTCAGCTTTTTTATTTCCCAATGAATAAGTGACCACGAGACGAAAATCATTCCAAGCATTTTTTTCAATATCTGTTAGAGTGCTGTCAAAATGTTCGTCTTTCAGAATATTTCGAATCTATGGGGAGTATTTGGTTTATTTTTTGTCCACACATAGTTGGAATGACTTTTATGAGTTTTTGAGACATTTTATGCTTTGGAACAAAAAGTTACGTTGAAAATAAAGAAGAAAAGGTAGCCGCAAAATTGTGTCTCATTATCTCCGCTAAAATTCCTGAAATCGCTACTAAAGATGCTGCTCTTTTTTCTTTAATTCCGACCTTACTTTTTTGTTCCATGGTATAAAATGTGTCAAAACCCGATGGAAACTATTTCAACTACATGTGGACTAAAATACTAAAGATTATTTAGTTTTCCATAGGGAAACCATTAGCATCATATAAAGGTTTTATTACGTAAATATATATAGCCAGTATACTCTTGGTTTCCGGGTTGGTACCGCGTCGTGGAACATCTTCAGAGCTGTTACTACATACTGTCTGTGTATAGTAACAGCCTTCAAGATGTTCCACGACGCGGTTCCCTGAAGATGTCCCATAAGAATGTGGATAAAACGTCTGCAAAAGCTACGACAACGACGCGGTTCCAACCCAGAAACCACGAGCATAGCGTTATTGACGACCGCGGAAGCCTACGTATGTACCTATCGCCAGTGTTATCTGAAATACACGGTATAAAACTATAACTTTAATTTCATGCAGCAAACATTACACTTGCACGGACTGCATACAACTATTTTAAAATATACGCAATAATCACGTATGTACGAGGGTAAGTCAAATATCATCTACACTTTCACCATAACAAGCTTTGAAGGTTATCGTAATGGCGGCCGCTTGCGCACGCGTTGGGTTGGCGCCTCTGTGGTCATGTGTGCGGAATTTAATCACGATTGCGTCATTTGTCTGCTAGTTACAACAGCATAAGCATGTCAGCTCCGCTATTAGTTTGGGCCAAAGAGGAACAACGAGCAGTGATCCGATTTTTGTGGTCAGAGGGTGTGAAACGTGGGTTCATCACTACGAGCCCGAATCGAAACGCCAGAGTATGGAATGGAAACACCCAGGATCCCCTAGCACGAAAAAATTCAAGACCTCGCCATCGGCTGGGAAGGTGATGCTAACCGTGTTTTGGGACGAAAAAGGCCCTATACTGGACGACTACTTGGACAAGGGGACTATCATAAATAGTGCGAGGTACAGTGATTTGTTGGCGAATAAGCTGAAACCAGTAATTCGAAACAAACGCCGTGGTCTACTTTCAAAGAAAGTTTTGTTGTTGCAAGACAACGCCCGTCCGCACACGGCCCATAACACCATAGAAACTATCAACAGGTTGGGCTTTGAGACCCTGGAACACCCTTCCTACAGCCCTGATCTCGCTCCCTCAGACTTTCATCTCTTTGGATCGCTCAAGGAAGCTTTGAGAGGTCGTCGATTTGCCTCAGACACAGACGTTCGGGATGCGATGCAAAAGTGGCTTCACGACCAACCGAAAACCTTCTACCAGGAAGGCATACGGAAGCTTGTGGCTCGCTGGACCAAGTGCATTGCTAAAGGTGGAGACACTATCGAAAAATAATGTATCCGTCGTACACCTATCTTTGTTTAATGCAGTTGTAGAACTAAAAGTGTAAGTAATTTTTGACTTATCCTCGTACCTAACTGAATCCAGATTTCCGAGAAATCGCCCTTAAAATTGTAATAAAAACCGCTACAAAATAGTACTCGTAGTATTATCTTATTATGTTTTATTTGGGTGCCTATCTTTTATCGCCGCGACTGTATATTATTAATAATAATATGGATAGAATTAGAGATTGCAATAAAATTTTCGCGTCAATGTATCTTCACTTTGTATTACCGACGACTAATAAAATAAAATTATTGCAGGACAGTTCAAATCCCACCGCACCAACTGAATTCTGCATCATCGATTGGCATATGATAACGGTAGCACCACCAGTTATAGACGTGGCGTATTTCTTTTATAGTGCATGCAGTAAGGTAGACATGGACATGCTAGACTATTATCTTGATCTATATTATTCGCACTTATCGATGTACATGACGATGCTAGGTTGCTCACCTGATGATTTATATCCGCATTCCGTATTTCTTGAACAGTGGAAATTATACAGCAGGTACGGTTTAATTATGGGGTTGTTAGTAATAAGGAATATGCTTACCGACAGAGATGAAAGAGAAGCAATGAAAAGAGTATTGATAGAACACAAGAGTATGTGTAAAGCATTTGTCCTTCCTATAAAGGAAGAAGAGACTTACAGGAGAAGAATTAGAGACATCATCATACATATGGAAGAAAGAGGATTACTTGATGAATACTGATTAATAACATAAGATGAAGTAATATGAGCTTAATATTTCAAATAGTTAAGTGACTGGCCGTTCCTAGAATCAACACAATATTTGTCTTCGCACTATATTCATATATTACCCAGTATTCACTGTTTCTCATCGATTTATCTTGTATTTGTGGGAGCTTTAAATGAAGGACCCTAAGTGGCCCGTAATAAAGAGTTTAAAAAAATCCCCAGTGATTTTTCCAGAAAAATATCCAGGAAAGATAACCTTCGTGATATTTTTCATAGATTTTTATTGACATCTAATCCACTAAACGGGTACTCTAAAACTGTGGCACTGGAACACTGAAACAGTTCACTAGTGTTCCGGTTGATTTATCGTTTGACGTAAGTTCACTGTTCCCTAGTGTTCCGGTTGATTTAGCTTTGGAATATTTAGAAACACTTTTGTTAGATAACCAAATGGATAGAGAGGAAGTTACTAGCTTCATTTCTTTGACAAAACTTTGCATGAAACAAAACTTCTTCCAAATTAACAACACTTTCTATCAACAAACGGAAGGGACAGCAATGGGTAACAGCTTATCTCCGTTTATGGCTAACCTCTTTATGGGTAAATTTGAAACTGACCTGAAGAATACTTTGGCTTATTTCCCTCGGCTTTGGATCGGATACGTCGATGACAGTTTTTGCATCTTTGACATCAGCAAATGTTCAATAACGGATTTCATAGAACAACTTAACTCAAAATTTCCCTCTATCAAATTTACCCACGAAGAAGAAAAAGACAACAGGATTCCTTTCCTCGACATGTTAGTAATAAGTAGAGTAACCAAAACTTGCGGACTCGCATAGGCGTCGGTATTACGGGTTAATATAAGAATACGAGAAATTCATAAATAAACTTACTTGCTAATTATTCAACAAATTAGAGGCATCAGGATGTGAACTATTGTAAACTTGCATCATCGCATATGTTTCCATAGTTACTTTTTTAAACCTTGTGTGTCGACAAGAAAAAATATTCTTATACATAGAAAACGATCTCTCCACATCTAAGGAAGCTACATTTGCACGTAGAAACTGTTTTTCAAAATCACTTAAAAGTTCACTATTCTTACACTTATTATAAACGGCCTCTAAAGTATTAAAATCGGGATTCCTTAAAACATCTGCCAACTTTTGACTAGCGCATAATCCTGGCGTATCATTTAATGTGTGTAATTTATTATTTACACTCTCCACTATGTCTAATGATTCCTGCAATGACAATTCAGTACTTTGTAGTTTTCTATGGCATCTAGTAATACTGTATAATTGGTACATATTGTTGTTAAATCTTCTAAAAGTTGAGGAATTTGAAATTCTCTTTGACTTTCTCTAATTGCTTTGGATTCATTCCGATTAAATCGCATTATAACTGATTGAATTTGTTGAAAATGGATCAAATAGTAAGAAGCTGCTGTTAGCAAGTACCCCATCGCGTTAAAATTGGTTCAGGAGGTTCTCGAATACCTGGACAAAATTTACGAAATTCTTTTAAACGTTTAGGAGATTTACGAAACACTGCTTTAGTACTTCCAATCATCCGATCAACGTTTCCGTAATGTTGTCGAACAATTTCACCAACTAAATGCAAAGCATGCAGCACGCAGGTTATATGTATTAAATTAGGAAATATATGTTTTAAGGATCGCCCAACACTTAACATCGTTGCTGCACTATCTATCACTCATCACAACTTGATCTTGGCAATTTTAAATTTTTCAAAGCGTTCATTATCACTTTTTGAATATTTTCCGCGGTACATTGTTGAACACGTTTGCAAACTAACAAATATCGAGATGCTGTGTTCTTGCTAGATAAAACGCGAGCTATTACATTCACAATACTTTTTTTCTTTATATCGGTCGTCTCATCCACGGTAATCCATATTTTTTGGAACACAAATCACGTTTACACGCATTTTCTAGCATCTCTTTCATTCGCGGCAAATGATTTTTGTAATTGTGTTTGTGAGGGTAATGGGTACTTTGGAACGTATTGTCGCCAAAACGTTTTAAAAGCTGCTTTTCTCACCAACGACAACGGAAGATTACAAGAGGTAAACACAATTAATAAATGTATGAGGAATAGTGTATAAGGTATTTCAGTTCTCGCATTTCTCATATGCTTAACACCATTGACATGCCTCTGGCAATCAGTTCTGTTCAATGCAGCCAAACGAACATTGCATATTACGCAATAAACTGCACTACAGTCATATTTTAATTGGGGAAAAAATGACACATACTTATGTACATTGTTTTCTTAGGTATGTAAATATTCGTTCTATATGAAACGATACACCAATTATGTACTTGGTATAATACTACAACACACAAAAACAGCAGCTATATTTTCAAAAGCGACACGTAAGTACATAACCTTGACCGTTCGACTAATCTCTGCAACAGCTCAACCGGTACTAAAACGAAATCTCTCTCAGCGCGGTTTAACATGATTTATATTCAAGGTCGACACTACATGCCTGCTTCCCTACCGGTTTAGTTTATTTATGAATTTTTCGTATTCTTATATTAACCCGCAATACTGACGCCTATGCGAGTCCGCAAGTTTAGGTTACTCTAGTATTAAGGAATACAAATAAGTTAGAAATCGACGTATATAGGAAACCTACTAGTAATAATAGATTCATATTACAGGATTCTAATTACTCATATGAACACAAACTTTCGGTTATTAACTTTTGTGCCGGTTACTCAATTTTCCAACTAAAGATGAAAAAAATGAACTAAAAGAAATCATCAATATTTCTAACTTTAACGGATTCTCTGAAGATGTTCTATAATACTATTAGGAAACATAAAATAGATTAAGAATTAGAAATGTAAGCACATTAGAACGCATTGACGGCCCTAATAATAAGAAATATGTTAAATTACCCTTTATCCATGTTACACCAAGGGTCTTCAAAAAATCTTTTCTAGGGTTGACCGCAAGATTGTTTTTTCTTCGAGCAATAACCTTAAAAACCTTTTAGGAAGTTCCAAAGACCCAGAGGATAACATGGATAAATCAGGGATTTACAAAATTTCATGTAAAGATTCTGATCAAGTGTATATTGGGCAGACAAAAGGATCAATCAAAATTAGGTACAAAGAACATTTGGCTCATCTCAAATTCAGAAGGTTTGATAAATCTAGCGTTGCCCTACATATGCTTGAAAATAACCATAATGTTGATAATATAAAGTTAATTAAAAACATAAAGAGTACTGCGCAATTAAATTGTTATGAAGGCATGGAAATTTACAAGAACAAAACTCACTTAATGAATTCAGATTTAGGACCACAAAATTCCAGCCTTTATCCTTTGTTACATCATGTTTAATTATTTATAGTTGTAATTTTAACCATGTGCAATGAACCGCTTCATTGTAATACTAGGATTTAATAATTCACGTCATTCTGACCATTTACTTAATTCAGGGTTTTCTTTAGATTTGCAATGAAGCGAGGTTGGTTCCTTTACATCTACTTCCTGTCTTCCTTCCCCTTCTCCTCTTTCTTCTTTCTCTTTTACAGATATTACATATTTATAAAACAATGTTTTTATCAGGAATGTAAAATTTTGTTTAAATATTTTTATTGAAAATAAATTTGTTTACAATTTTTTTGTTTATTGTTATATTATTAAACATTATTTGCAAATATACGTTTTTATAAAAAAATTAAAATTTTTATTTTACCTACTTGTTTACACATTTTCTAAATTGCTTATTTTACAATTTGCAATAAAATATGGAGGGGGGCCTCGTTATTACTTGTGCCTAGGGGCCCCGAAGGCTCTTAATCCACTACTGATGGAAGTCTATATATTTTTAAATAAGTATTCTATTGTCAACGAAGGAACAAATAATAACTTTCATCTATGAACTATTTACGGATATAAACATTAATAAAATAATTAAAACAAACACAAGAAAACAAGTAGGCTTTGCTTTAAAATAACTGCAGTAAAAGAACAAAATGAGCAAAGTGCATCGAAGTAAATGGACAACATTTTAGACATTAACGCGAGTTGTTTTGAAACGAAATCTACTTGTTTTCTTCTGCTTTAATCGTCTTATTAATGTTTATACCCGCAAATAGTTGTTAAATTATAAAGGTTTCAGGTACAAGTTATTTGTTTGATGGCAAAATTAAACGTGGACCTTACAATATACTTTTCCTCTTCATATGATAAAATTTCTACCTACATTCTTTTTTTGATTAAGTCAATAGCTTCTGAGTTATTCGTCTGAAGATAAATGAATCACCTCGTATATTTATGAAAGGCGTTCGATATATTGAATACCAAAATTATCTCTTGTTTTGTTTCACTATCCAAATAGGGGTCATTTAATGTCGATTACTTATTGGTAAGAGGAGAGAAAGCATAGCAGTTTAAGTTAATTCACAATAACAATGGATCTAGCCGCTATAAACGCTGTGAGTGATCTAGTTGTCAAAGAGAATATAGGATCTACAAAATACATGGTATTTGACGGTTCCGAACCTGAAGAGGGATACTTGGCCGTGCACAAAATCATTACCGTTCTGGGAAGTAAAAAAAGTTTGGAGTTTTTCGTAAAGCTTATACCATTAAATACAAGAACAAATGTGGTATGTCAAGGTTTCTACAACGAATGTCTTTTCTATGAAACATTATATCCGGCTTTATTGAGGTTTCAACAGAGCAGAGGGTGCGAACGATTCAAATCAGTACCCAAATGCTACAAAGCCATTAATTTTGCATACAACGAAGCGATAGTATTGGAAAACCTTAAGGCGAATGGATATTCCACTTTCAATCGAAAGGAACCGATGCCGAAAGATCATCTCGAACTCGTTTTGCGACAATTTGGATACTTTCATGCTACATGCTTTGCGTTTAAGGAACGAAATCCTGAGATATACAGCGATATCATCCAAAGAATTCGTCATCCTCTCGAAGAATATAAGAATGGTTCTGATTTTAAAATTTTATTTGAGTTTCTGGTTCAAGCTGCTAAACAATCCTTGTATCCAGCAGATGAACGAATTTCGACAGTATTTCATGAATTTTCTAGAGGAATTATGTCGTTCCTTATGAACATGGATTCATTGAAAACTCATACGCATTCAATCATAACTCATACCGACGGGTGGAGTAATAATTTGATGTTTAATTATACCGTAAGTAACTTTTTTTTAACGTAGGTACACGCCGAGACATGGTTTCTTGCATCAAGAAAATAAATTTTCTTGCACAAATCAGTCTTTACTCAAGAAAGACTATAAAATGTATAATATAAGAAAATAATTTTCATGAAATTTTACTTGTATTAAATAAATAGTATCTTAGGGTTAGAAAATCAAGAAAATTCGAAACAGAAAATCTTCTTCCCAAACAAATCTTTGGTTTTTAAGTTTAAAGGGAAAAAATTAATATTAAAGGTAGGAATGAAAAAAAGTTCCAGATCTCACAAAAGTTCTATTGAGAAATTAGGCGACCAGATTCGTGTTCAAAAAATACATCAGACCAGCTATAAGGGTATCAAATAAAAGAAAAATTACAACAATAAAAAAAAACTTAAAGTTAAATAAAATTAGGAGCAAGTGAATGAACCAATGAAAACGTTTTTTTTATAGGTTACAGTATTATTAAGCTATTTATTATTATTATTATTTATTATACAAAATAGGCTATTAGGTTGGCAATTCGGAAGCAGATATTCTTGGTTTGTTAAGTTTATAACATTTCCTCCTGTCAAAATGAATAGTTGTAATTCTCATTGTTTCGGATTTTTGGTGGATTTTTCGTGTGTGGTTTTTTTTTCACTTCGTTTTAGTATATTTCCCTTTATATTTTTAAATAACATTACTTATCAGTACTAAAGGATGATAACGGTTCGATAATGGTGTTTTCTGTGGAAGAAGACACATTTATCGTAACGGCGTATTTTCGCAGTGGGATGCAAAATGAAAAGGGTTCTTGGATATACTCGACGTAATTTTGCTATTAGCAGTACATCGCAATGTATCCAGACGATGTTGTACCGTTTGACACTTTTGCTCAAGATCAACAACGTAGAGTCCGATTACTTTCGGAAGACACCAGCGCAAAGACGCATTTTAGAATTAGAAAGAGAAGTTGGTGCTAACCGAGAGAAATAGCTATGTATTTCTTACCTACAGTAAGACCAACAAACATTTACCTCATTTCGGCGTCAGTTGTTGATGTGTTCTCGTCGAATTCGTTTCGTGCTCTCTACTTTTAATGTTGTTATTGGCGTACTATTTATTAAAAAATCAGTTTTTCTCAAAACTATTTTGAATTAGGGATAATATTCTACTGTAAGTATTTTGTTTTAAACAGATTTTAATTAAGTTGTATTAAATAATTAAGTTACAGGTGAGAATGTCCGAATCATCGATAACGCTGGCCACGAGCGGTACCGCGCATCGGCGTAGAATCAGTTCGGACCGAGAGGAACGGTAGTATTACTTCGTCGGCGGAGCTGTACGGATATTTTCGCTGCCGGTCATTTGCGCAATTGTTTATCTGTCCTAGAAAAATTATGATTTCGTCAGCAAAACGACCGCGGTCGGACAAACTTCGAAAATATATTGCAGAAATTCCAGACTTAATATATGAAGGTGCTAAAATTAAATGTGTAATCTGTAGAACCCCGTTAATGTGTTGGTTTCAGACAACATTGTCTACGACACGTAAATAGTGAAAAGCATGTCTCAAAAAAAAAATTGCGCACGAGACAATGAAAAATTTATATTTAACTTATGCGTTACGTTTATCGCATGTAATATACCGTTTAATTTACTAGACAAGGAACCATTTATCTGCTTTTGGAATAACTATTCGGTGTGCAAATTACCAAGTCGAACATCGTTACGAAGGATTGTGCTATCTGCGCGCGAACATATTGAACAAAAAATAAAATCGGAGTTGAAAGAACAAAAATTGTGGTTATGTGTCGACGAAACAACAGATCGGAAGAAACATTCTGTTCTTAATGTAATGGCACGCAAATTGGAACCTCATCAATCGGCACCTTCGATTCTGTTAGTCTCCAAACGAATACAACAGTGTACTGCCGAAGTAATTTCAAAGTTAGTGTTAAATACGTTGGACAAGTTTGAACTTTCAACAAACCAACTCTTGATGTTAGTAAGTGATGGTGCTGCAAACATGCTTTCTGTAGGCCGGTCTCTTAAAAGCATTCTACTAATTTGTTACACATTACGTGTAAAATTCATGCTCTCAATCTTGTGGCGGATAGTATCAGAAAATGTTATCCTGAGGTAGACGCTTTAATTGCGCATACCAAAGCAGTATTTGTCAAACCCCAAAAACGCATTCGCGAATTTCACATACTGTGCCCCGTATCCCAGAGCCACCAGAACCTATTCAAAACTCGTTGGGGAACATGGTTACAGGCCGGTTTATTATCATAAATATTTTGACAATATTAAGAACGTGGTTTTACAATTGATACAAAGGAAGTTGCCGCTATCCAAAAAAAGCCAGTCGAAATTTCAAGATAGTCAGGTTAAAATGGATTTAAAAATCATTCACGACAATTACTTCGGGCTAGCAGATGCAATAGAAAAATTAAAAAATTTCCTGCGGTGCCGTTAGAAGAATCTCTACAAATAGTGCAACATGCTCACGCACAGCTATGCGCGATTGAAGACGCAAAAAATGTTTCGTTCAAAAAAAAAATTTGAAAGTTTTTTTGAGAAAAATTCTGATTTTGGACATTGGGAAAAACATTTTAAGGTTAACAGAATCGTTAAGTTATTTGAAAGATTACTTTACTTACGCAAATATTACGTCACTAGATGTAGAACGTTCGTTCTCTGCATATAAACGCATTTTTTCGTCATCCTTTACTAGTTTTGCCGAAACAACATTTGGGAAACATATCTAATGTTGCAGATATTTAACAGACATTATTCACTTTGTGTTTCCCAGGGGGAAATTCTTAAAATGGTAAGTGTTTGAGCACGTGTTATTTAATTTTTTTTTAAAAAAAGATGAGTGAAATTATTTGCGGCAGCAAACATCTCTATTAGCAGAAAAACCTCTAGTGGAACGCGGGGCCCCGGTCGCCCTTTTACGTTACTGCGCGGTACCGCTCGTGGCCAGCTTTAATCATCGAACATCGCTAAGAAGAGACAAGTTTTGCATGAGCAATCACGAAACATTGTTTTTAATATCTACAACTATTTAAAAAAATAAAGAAGGGTATGATAATATTTTTTTAAGTATTTTTTAAAACCATTTTTAATATTCATATATCAGTGAAGTCATTATGTTTGTTTACAGGTAACATTTTAGATATTGTTAGTGAAGCTACGGGTATATTTTAAAAGTACTGTTGTCAGAATTATTCGAAAGAGTAATTCTTTTTGAAGCAGAGCAAAGGGCAGTTCTTCAAAAGACAATGTTGTAAGACATTCACCAAAAACTACTGGGGGATAATGCTGGGGAAGCAGTTTTACGTTTTAGGTTATTCGCAATTTTCACATAACTGACAAACAGAACCCACATTAAATGCTGTATATAATAAAATACAGTCAGATGATACCATTGGTCTTGTAGGCAAGCACAGCTCTTTAAGAAAGTTAATATTAAAATTAAGATTTAGGTACGTACTAATATTCAAATTTATTATTATTTTAGTAATTAATATATTTATCAAATAACAGGTGGAAGAAGACTACTGATAACCGAAAGCTTTTGATAGAAAGATCAAATATACGAAATGTTACAAATTATCGGTTACAAGGTCGACCAATCGTGTATACAGGAGAAGCAAAATAAATTTTTATTTGATGTTCAAAAACTAAAGTATTGTATTTTAGACGAAACATACCTCCATGCCAGTCACACAACTCCATATGAATGCGTTGATAGGTCTAACAATGGACTTAATGCCCTATATCAAAAGGGAAACGTTTAATAATTGTACATGCAGGTTCATTAGAAAATTTTTCTAAAAAATTTTTTGCGTGTACTGTATATTTATTGTTTTAGGTAGGGAAAATGGATCTATTGATAATGCCTTGTTATCTATAAAACCCGGGCCCAAAAAAATGGAGATTATCATGACGATATGAACTTCATAAATTATAAAAGGTGGTTAGAAAAACAGTTGATTCCAAATTTGCCAACCTAAATCTGTTGTTATGAGGAATAATGCAAGCTACCACAACGTTTTCAGTTAAAAAATCCAACTACTAACAGCAAAAAATCAGAAATGATAAAATGGCTAAGTGAACGTGGCATCATATTTAATGAAAATTTGACAATAGTTGAATTGTATAGATTAGTACATATGCATAAGCCAAGTTACAAGAATTACACTATAGATTCTATATTTGCAAAAGATGGACAAACAGTGTTGAGATTGCCCCCATATCATCCGGAACTCAACCCTATTGAAAAAAGATATGGGAAATTTTAAAGGGGCAGAGTAGCATCTAACAATATAACTTTTAAACTTTTTGTAAATGATGTCGAGGAACTCGCTAAAGAAGAATTTGGAAAAATCACAAAAGATGAATGGTTACATGTTTGTCGGCATGCAGTGAATATTGAGGAAAATTATATACAAAAAGAATACATGATGGATAAGCTTACCGATGAACTCATTAAAAACCCTTTGGGATGATGACAGTGGTTTGGATTTTGATTTTTCTTCTGATGATGATTAAATTAAAATTATATTTGATATATTTAAATTTTTAAATATGTATATATTATCTTTAAATGTATAATAAATAAAGGTGTAATTACATTCCGATTACTTTTTTTTATTAAAAAAATTTATTAATTATTTTTGGAAAAAGACCAAACATTTCTAAATTTTTTTTTTTTTTTTTAACTGAATTTTCCCCATTTTCTTTTAAAGAAATTATTTAATACATAAAGCGCAATGAAAAATTAAAAAAAAAAAATTAAAAAATAAAAGATTTCCCTATTATAAATACTATAAATTATAAAACTGTTAATACTATCGAATCTAAATTTGTTTTGTAAAAAAAATTACAATTATATAAAAATTTTAAATTTTAACGTTTAACCTTTTTCGTATATTTTTAAAAAGCGCGCGTATTTTGGTCAACATATTTAAGACGGTCAATACATATCAGCTGACAATTTTCGCGCAGATTGGATGTCTTCCGAAAGTAAACGCAGTCAACTGTTGAACGCTTTATGGAGTCTGGAAGTGTACGCCAGCGGAAGTACCCTAGCAAACCTAAAATTGTAACGGAAGAGGTTCACGCAGATATCAGTCAACGAATGCAACAAAGCCCAAATAAATCTCCTTCACAGCAAACTGGTAAATTTTTCTTGCCTTTTTAATATAATATATGCAATAAATATTTCTGTGCTAGGGCTATCATACGGAAGTTGTCACAATATAGTTCGTAAACAACTACACATGCATTCGTATAAAATGACTGTGGTTCAACAACTGTTTGCCCAAGATTTTAATGCCCGAGTATAATACTGTCAGTAGTTTCTTGACGCGAAAACGACAATGATGTATTGGACAATACTTTTTTTAATTGATGAGATTTTGGTTTCCATTTATCGGGATTATGTAAATTCGCAGAACTATCGTATTTGGCCCAAACTGTAAATCCGCACATGTTGGTCGAAACAAGTTCACACCCAATTAAAATTTGGGTTAAAAAGGTAAATGTCAGGGCGGGGAGTTATCGCCCTATTTTTTTTTCGGAGACTATTAATGCTGAGGGATATAGAGAACAGATCTTAAATCCATTTATAGCTGAACTAAATGATGATGAAATGCAACGAGGTTATTTTCAACAAGATGGTGCCGCTGCACATACAGCTGCAGCTACTTTGCATTTTTTGGAAACACTTTCTTCAGAGAAGAAGCCGAGGAAGATGGCCTCCAAGATCACCCGATCTGACTCCTTTAGATTTTTATTTATTTGGAAGCTTGAAGAATAGAATCTATCTTTTCGAAAACATGAAACGAAGAGTTCAAGTCAAGTAATTACGTGAAACTTACATATGTCTCATTTGTTATAAACATTCTTTTTATTCTAATTCATGTGTAAATATTTGTCTTATTTATTGAAAAGTGATATGTAGAACTTTTGCTTTTTTTTTTATTGCATATAGAACTTCATTTTCCACATTTTAATAATACTAAATATGTGTCTGGGATTTCATTTCATTAATTAATTAGAAAAAGTATTGAGAAATTTATCAATGAGATTTAAACGTTAATAATTACCCATCATAAATACAACTTCCCCCGTCTCCCAGGGGCAAATGAAATTTTCATAATAACGGGAACCTTTTTGTGTTACCCCAAACCTTCAGGTGCTCCACCACAATCAGACATTTTTGATCTCACTGTATATTTAAAAAAATATATAGTTGAATTAGTACACGTGGTAAAAAGACACAAATATTATCGGTATCTTTTGAAAATGTTTATGAAACGTTGTACGTTAAAGGTTACATCATCGTATGAGTAGGTATCTGTATTCCAGTTCCGTCGCTGCTATCTAGGACGGCAATACTATAACTACCGGCAGTAGGTGGCGCCAGGAAATATTTCAGTTGCTGTTTTTGAAGATTAGTGGCATAAGCTGAGAGATGTAAGAAATGGGGTCGGGAGGATGTTTTAATGAAAATTTCCCCATTTGTTTTGCCGGTAGTGATTCCATCAATACCAGCAGCTATTTATCAGCATTATCTTGGTTAATATCTCTATGCACTTTTTTCATGTGTACTTCTACATTAAGTTCATTATTATTTGAACATTATTTTATAGATAAAAGCCTCTACTTTAGCCTTTTTTTTAAATCACAAACTATGTGAATAATTTACTGCATTATGTACAGATATGTCTTACTGTTTTAAACAAGGTAAGCGCAATTAATAATGTGCATATATGTATATATGCACTTCAAGAATTCTAAGCAAAAAATGCTTTATTTTAAGAAAATGAAACTATTGATTTATGAACAATACTTAAACGCTTTCTGGAATTAGGAAAACTATTTACCATCCTTAAGAAAATATTGTTTTGTATAACGGCCTTTTACTTATACTAAGAATCGCTTTCTTCAAATTTTTTGCAAGATTTTCTTGAATCAAGTTAACAAATGTCTTAAACAAAGAAATAGAATTATTTCATTACAAGTATATACTTCTCTTAAGCGGAGAGAGAAACGCTAGGAAAATAGTTCTTTTGATTTAAAACAGTTATTGTATGGCGGATAATTGAAACAGTAGTTGTCTTGAATTAAGGCAGACAGCTTTGATACAAGTAAACGTTTCTCTGGGTGTACGAATCTATTGTATGTAGTGAGTAAAGCGTGACAAACGGTTGCACCCGCAGAGGCGCCGTGAAAGGAGCTGTGGTTAATAAGTAAATACAAGCAATCGAATGGACGTTGTTCGGTTATTATCGGTTGATCGGTGTGCATGTACTATTTATAATGCTCGAGAAACTAGTGGAACCGTCCGGGGCGTACCGCGCAAAAGTAGACACAGTATTAATAAAAAAAAAAGTAGATTGTTACCTTTTATTGACGTATCGATGACCACTGCGGTAATGTGCGGCTGCCATGATACGCCGCGTAGTACTGCAACATAAGCAATCGTTCAGCATCTAATGAAGTAAGATTTGCGAAATTCAAATACTCCTGTATCTCTTCGGGAGTCTTGAATTCCAGATATAGATCGAACCTTTTCTAAATCCAAATTTTTATTTAAAACTGTACGAAATTTTTACGCGACATCTAGTCCTATAGGATCCGTCAAGCTTTCTAGAGCGGCTGCTAAATTGTTGATGTTATTTAGCGAGTCTTGTATAGATAAGTGAGTATTTTTTTAACTGCGCAATAGTTCGTGTCACTACAGAATAGTTTATGAAAATGTCATCTATTCCTTTTTAACGTCGGAATCGGAAAAAAATTGCTGACCCCGGAAAACCCCTTGAGAATTAGAAGAATTAAGTTTGAAAATGACATCTTTCACATGGGAATAATATTTGCGATAGTAAGATACCGCCTGACCCAGGTTCCCATTTTGGGCAATTTTAGGGTTTAGATGGTAGCGGAATTTGCGGAATCAATTGCTTGAAAGCGGGTAGTTTTTGGGGGATTTTCACAAACACCTTTTTTGGTAGATGATATTAAATTATTCACCCCCAGGGGTACTTGCTTCGAATTCTTCTGTTCCGAGATGGGCATGCGTGTATGAGGCAGGAAAATTTGGGGAAGAGTTAAAAATATTTTTAACATCCTACCAGCTTTCAGCATTATTGCGGCTCCATCAGAAACTAAAAATGGTGATTTGGGCTCCTACGATATAAAATTCCTTTTAAAATATTTTTTTTTTAAGTTTCAAGGTTTCGGCATCAGTTCTTTCAATCCTTTTACTGGGTTTAAAAAAAAGGAAGGGTTGGGGCCAAACGTTTTAAAGGACGCACCACAATATGAATCACGCTGTGTTTCTGAGCATCAGTAGTTTCGTCCATAGTGGGGCCCGATTTTTTGATTTCTCAACTCGTCTTTTATACAGTCTTTTACTGTATTTTTCCCATGTGGTAAATTGTACCACAATTGTCTTTTTGTTAGCAGCTTATGATGGGAAAATTTTTCCCAAAAAAG
The DNA here is from genome assembly GCA_029619255.2 of Dynastes hyllus. Classification (NCBI taxonomy): domain Eukaryota; kingdom Metazoa; phylum Arthropoda; class Insecta; order Coleoptera; family Scarabaeidae; genus Dynastes; species Dynastes hyllus. Next base: position 3,454,664 of record JAROYC020000015.1, read on the forward strand.
ACGAAAGTTTTCATTATCAATAGGGGTTTGGGGGTTTTTGCACGTGCTCAACGGGAAAAAAAAAGTCATACAAAAATTGCCAGTACAGAATATTAATTTTATATTCAAACATGACGTTTGCTTTTAATATGACTTTAAACAAATGTCGTGCGATCTAGCAACCCTATACCGCAAAATTTGCAAAAAGAATGTACGAACCTGTAAATTCCAAAAACCCAAAGGGAAAAGCCAAATAGATTTCTTCACATGCGATGCAAGAGGTACACCAGGGGTTACGTCCCATGTTTTCGAAAACACAAAAATGAGAAACCGATAAATAACCGAACGGCCGAACTCCTCAATGTCTACCGCATTACTGAACTCTGCATCCACACACGTACATACAACCCCCCGTACAGGCGTCTTTGCGGGTGCAACCGTTTGTCACGATTTAGTAATGAGTATATACTAAGCTATTTTATTTAAAGTTGAGAAACAATTTTTTAAGTAAAAACTGCAAAATTCAAGTTCCATTTTTCCGTGTCACTTATAAAGTTAAAGCTTTATGATGGCTTGTCGTAAGGAAAACCAACTATAAGCAATATTCGTCAAAACTTTAGCTAATTTAATAGTCTATAGAACAGTTAAAGTCTATGAATCTTCCGTTGTACTAGTCAGATTATCAGTCAGATTTCCATGTGCCTGGGGACCAAGGTGCGTTTGAATATATTGAAACGATTGTCAAATATTCAGAATAAGTCAAGTATATTAGTGATTTTTACACTTTGCTCCAGGAGTAAAATATCTCTTACTCCTCTTACCGAACTGATTTTCATAGCAACACGTAACTTTGACCAAATTTGGTGTTAGTTTTAACATGCAAATTTCTACTACCTACTTTTTCAGCTTTCACGGGAAAATTTTCTATTGTATCGTTACAATCTCTATAACTTTAGTTATTTATTCCTGTTTTATAATTACCATAAATCACCTTCCATATATGACTTTTTAATTAAATTCTCCAGCAATGGTAACAAGCATTCGTTTTTCGCTGTTCTAAAAAATTATCTTTCAAAATTTAGAGTTAATTTACTTGTGCTTTCAACAAATGAAACTATTGCAGGATCAGACAAACCCTACCAAACCAACTGAGTTGCGGATCATCGACTGGCAAATGATGACCGTAGCTCCACCAGTTATAGACGTCGCTTACTTCTTCTACAGCGCTTGTAGCAAGGCCGATATGGATATGTTAGAACATTACCTTGACGTGTATTATTCGCATCTATCGATGTACATGAAAAAGTTAGGCAGCTCACCTGAGATTTTATATCCGCATTCTATATTTCTTCAGCAGTGGAAAGTATACAGCAGATATGGTTTGATTTTGGGATTATTAGTAATAAGGAATATGCTTACTGAAAAAGATGAGGCACTTGCGATGAAAGCGATGTTGGAGGAAGATAAAAATATGTGTACGGCCTTTATGCTTCCGATCAGAAACGAAGAGATTTACAAGAAACGAATTCGAGACGTTATCATACATTTTGTCCAAAAGGGATTTCTTGATTAAGTGTAACATTCCTGAAATTTATATGTGAAATAAATAATTTTGACCGTCTTTAATTATTACATACTTATAGTTTTTTATACTTTTTAAGGATTATTATTTTCAATTACAAAATTAGAATGTTATAGGTACAAAATCACACAATAGGAAAGTCAAATTAGTGCGCCCTGTAATATTTGTATTTACTACTGCCTCAAACATTTCAAACAAGGAAAATAACTTCTGCAAATATTTTTATTGTAATGGATTTTTTCATATAAATGATTTTTTTAATTAATACGTATATTCTTTTTTTATTTCCGTTTTTACATGTATTTGCCTTTTCAAACTTATAGTTTTGCTTATACAGTAAGGTGCTTCATTTTGTAAAAGATATATCTGCCAAATCTCAAAAACATTAGATAATATTTAAAGGTTGCACACTTTGGTCAGTTTTGTAAAAGTAGGCAAAAAAAGATTTTTCAAAAGTTAATTACTTTTTTAAAAAATAGAAACCACAACCTTAAAAAAATATTAAGACTAGACACTATGATTAATAGATAGTATGATAGGCAAAACATGTGTTATATTAATCAACTTTGAACGATGCAATCCCTTCTTTTGTTCGCTTGGTGACGACTTTTCTGTGATGCTCGATTACCCTCAATAAGAATTGTTTTTGTTGTTCGTCCCTGATCGATTCGTTAAACTTTTTTATCAGCGAAATTTCCCTTTTTCTGGGCATCATTGACCATCTGAAGAGCGTTCACATGGTTTTTAGAGAATCACTGCAGTATTCTGTCACGTCTATTCCAAACAATTCAAAGAACGTCTTTGTTTTATTAGTACGGTCTTTTCCTTCAAAAACTAGATTTTTAGCCTCTAATCGTTTCATTTCCTTTTTCTTGCAGGTTTGATTTCTAAATTATCATATTTTCCTTAACAGCCTAAGTAATACGTTCATCCAAAAAAGCCAATCCTACGTTTGTCTCTTAGCAACTGTGAGAGCACTTTTTTTGACCTCTCCATCGACTTACAATTGCCTCGTGCCAAAAGCGAACATATATGAGTGATAAAATGTGCAACCCGTTTCATTCCTTTCAATTCTCGTTGAGGAATATTCAACTGTTTAGTGAAGAGGACAATTTTAAGTATATATTTTTTGGCATCCACCTTGGTTGATGCAGAGCCCCGGGGATCCTGAATCTGAAGTCGTTTTTAGCCCAAACCCTCCTAGGTACAGGGTGAGAGTTGTAATAACTTTTTGAAGTCTTTTTTGGATGACTTCCGTCTTTTAGGACATTGTGGATATATTTAAACCCGTTTTCACTCTTCTAGAAAGCCTTGAAGGGGACTTTCTTCATCCAGCATTGTCGTATATGACTTCTTATCAAGTGAAACCTACAGACATTGGAATTTCTGAAAAATCTGGACGTTAAGGCCACTTGATGGTATGCCACAACACTTCTCAAACGCCCCTTTCAATATTAGTTCATGGGTGTGATGACGGCAAGCCAACCACAACAATTTGTCCTTTTTTCCAATCTGGTACATGCCCCTTGAATCAGTATCCTGTATTAGATGCTGTGGTATCAAAAGATTATACTGTCGCGTAGTCCAAATCGGTCCACTTCCCGAATAACTACTTCAGCCATCTGCTCACCAGTGCCTTTCAGGGCAACAGGTACGCCAAGCAAATGCTCAAAATCTTTGCCAGTCATACATAGTATTAAAAATGGCTCAGAAATTTTGCATGGTTTGTGCTGAAACCATCATAAAAGTAACAACACAAAAACCCTAAAAAACAGACATATTGTCTATCAAAGACTAACAAATTTAAACCTACCATAATTCCAATAAAGTTCGATAAAGAAAGAAAACACACATTTTCTTTATGTCTATTGCCCACGAGATGACGTATACAGGATACGTAAATGGTGGCGAAAGAGCTACGCATTGTGATGTGGCGAAATTTTTTATTTAAATATTCAGTTTCATCTATTGAATTGTGTGGAGGTGCACCATCGTGCTAAAATACCACCCTGCGTCTAACTGGTAATCGCACATCTTCCAAGCAATCTTGAATTCATTATGTAAAACATTTAAATATCTTGGATGTGTTAAGATGCATTCAAAAAAATATGGACCAAAAATAATACCATTTATAATTCCACACCATACGTTAATCGAGAAACGTATTTGGAAATTCGTATTAAATGTTTCTCGTGGATTTGTATCTCTTTTTTGCTAATAATATATATTGTATCTATTTAATATACTATTATTAGATTCGCCTGACTATAAAATTTTATGGATTTGCAATATTTCGCAGTATTAAATAATACATTCACATATCTTCGTATGTGTTGCATTTAATTTCAGTGCAGCCAGCTTCTCTAATTGAATTTCTAGGGTAAATACTGAAATATGTCAACATATTAACTTTCAAATTTTCATTTATTTCATGAGGTTCGTGTATTTTGGATAGGGATCCAGTACGCAATTTATTTTCTAATTTTAAATAAAAATACGAATGGCTCGGATGAAAACGATCCGGATATTGTTGTCGATGCCTTAAATTATTATTTCGTAAATAATAACATTTTATCGTCAAACTTTATCGTATCGCAAAGTAACATAAATCTGTGAACATCTTGTTCTCGAGACACTTTATTTTCAAAAGAAATATTTTCCTTCTTTCTTTAATATCTCAAACACTATGACGTTTAGAAGGAAAAACCCCTACTTTTTTAAAGCAAAAGTTATTTTCTATTAAGTGGTATAAAAATATACAGGGTGTATTAAAAAAAAGTACAAAATCTACGAAAACGTTATTCTTTTTTTTTCAGATTTGTATACATTTAGTTTATTTTTCTGTATTTATAATAACTTTGGAGAAAATCGGTGTTTCCGATTTTTATTTCCACCCTGAATGTATGTACCAGAGCAACGCAAACTGCGCTGAAAGCCAGTGGCGGACGCATAAAAGTTTACACAAAATAAACACGGCCGAGACAATTCGGTATAAGCGTCAGTATAACTGCGACTTGAAAGCCGATTGTTGTGTATGCATCTACCGTCTATACTATATCGTAGTTCTACGTTTTTTTTGAAAATTTTTCCTACGTCGCGAAAACGCCCAAAAGGGGAAAATAAGAGAATTTATTGGAAATGCCTGTTTTAAAAGTGTGATGGCGCCAAAACAATGTGTAGTGTAAAATAGATTTAAGGTTTCGAAAAGTGATTGTCTACGGCACGTAAAAGTGCAGGGATGTTTAAAAAAAAAATTCCACACAGTTATGACAAATTTAAATTTAATTTATGTGTTTATTGCATGTAATTTACCATTTCATTTACTAAGGAAGAAAGCATACGTCTCGTTTTGGAATGAATATTTGGACTTTAAGTTGCCAAGTGAGAGAACATTACAGAGAGTTGTACCGTCTGCTCGTGAGCATGTCGAAAAAAATTAAATAGCTAAGATAAAAAACTGTAGTTATGTGGGACGAAAAAAAGATCAAAAAACATTCTGTGGCTAATGCAATGGTAAAATAATGGAACCACATCGACCGTCACCCTAATGTTACTAGCTTCCAGACGAATACAACAATGCACTGCCAAGTAATTTCAATGTTGGTGTTAAATACATTGGAAAATTTGAACTTTCAACAAATTAACTGTTGATGTTTATGAGTGATGGTGCCGCAAACATCCTTGCTGTAGGTCGATCTCTTAAAAAACATTGTGCTAACATATTACATGTAAAATTCATACTTTCAGTCTCGTAGCAGATAGTATCAAAAAATGTTATCCCGAGGTGGACGCTCTAATAGCACATACAAAAGCTGTGTTTGAAAAACCCCAAAACGTATTCGGGAATTTCAAGACTATGCCCCGGTATTCCTGAACCACCACAACCATTCTTACTCGTTGGGGAACATGGTTAGAGGCTTCATTTTATTTTCTTAAATATTTTGAGAATATAAAGAACGATTTTAGAATTCGACCCAAAAGGGAAACCTGCGGCTGTCAAGGTAAGCCGCTTGAAATTTCAGGATAGTCAAGTTAAAACAGATTTGGAAATTATTCAGAACAATTACGGGGTGGCGGATGCCATAGAAAAATTAAAAAATTTCCCGGTGTCGTTAGTGGAATCTTTGAAAATAGTGCAACATGTTCACACACAGCTATCCCGGATAAAAATGCAAGAAATGTTTGTGTTTTAAAAAGGGTTTTGAAAGTGTTTTAGATAAAGACTCTGTTTTTGGCACAATAAGAAAAATTTTGTGAAGGTGCGTCAACAGAACCGTTAGGTTATTTGAAAGATTATTTTATTTACGCAAATATAACGTCACTAGATGTAGAACGTTCGTTTTCGGTAAAAAAAACACTTTTTTTCACGCCGCACCCGCTTTGCCGAAACAATTTGAAAACATATCTAATGTTACAAATATTAAATAGACATTATCCACTTTGTGATTTCACGGAGGATTTAAAAAACGGTGGTTTGAGCACGTATAAATTTAATTTATTTTATAAATTTTTTCGTCCGCCACTGGCTTTCAGCGCAGTTGCGTTGCTCTAGTATGTACTCAAAACTTGATTGACACAGAAGTATCTCTCATAATTATAAAATATCACATTTTTGCCTACGATTCTTCAGTATTTAGAATCTGTTATGACCAGATAGCTTATTGATGGAACTTCGTAATATAAAATACTTTCAAAAACGAATGAAACCTTCAAAAATGGTATATACTAGTGGGCGTAATATCTAAGGTCACAACTATACCTTATCCTTTCCTATTGAGATTTTTAGGAGCGCCATATTCTATAAAAGTCCGGCGCGAATCAACCTATATAAAACGTTCGCATGTATGTACACACATACACAATCGCGTAAAGTGGCGCTTGCTTATGAAACATTATCAGTGGGAAGGAAAACATCATAATGCGTACGTCTGAATAGAGTATCCGAAGTAAATAATACCTAGAAAGCGTATAGGCTATTAATGTCTATCAAACAGTAGAATAGAAAACAACAGGACATTTTTAAATAATAACAACAACAATAACAATTAGAGTAACCAAAACTTGCGGACTCGCATAGGCGTCGGTATTACGGGTTAATATAAGAATACGAAAAATTCATAAATAAACTTACTTGCTAATTATTCAACAAATTAGGGGATGGATGTGAACTACTGAAAATTTGCATCATTGCTTTGTTTCCACAGTTACTTCTTTAAACCTTGTGCGTCGACAAGAAAAATATTCTTATACATGAAAACGATCTCCCCACATCTAAGGAAGTTACTTTTGCATGTAGAAACTTTTTTTCAAAATCACTTAAAAGTTCACTATTCTTACACTTATTATAAAGGGCCCTCAAAGTATTAAAATGGGGTTTTTTCCCTTTAAAAACATCTGCCAACTTTTGACTAGCGCAAAATCCGGCGTATCATTTAATGTTTTAATTTTTTTTTTCCTCTTCAGTATGTCTAATGATTCCTGCAATGACAATTCAGTACATTGAGTTTTCTGGTTGCATCTAAAATTTGTATTTGGTACATATTGTTGTTAAATTTCAAAAAAGTTGAGGAATTTAAATTCTTTTTGACTTTCTCTAATTGTTTTTGGTTCATTCCGATTAAATCGCATTATAACTGTTTGAATTTGTTGAATAGGGATCAAATAGTACGAAGTGCTGTTAGCCTCCCCATCACGTTAAAATTGGTTCAGGAGGTTCCGGAATCCCTGGACAAAATTTACGAAATTCTTTTAAACGTTTAGGAGATTTACGAAACACTGTTTAGTACTTCCCAAACATCCGATCAACGTTTCCGTAATGTTGTCGAACAACTTCAAACTAAATGCAAAGCATGCAGCACGCAGGTTATATGTAAAATTGGAAATATATGTTTTTAAAGGGTCGCCCAACACTTAACATCGTTCTGCACTATCTGTCACACTCATCCCAAATTGATCTTGGGCAATTTTAAATTTTTTTTAAAGCGTTCATTATCCTTTTTTAATATTTTCCGCGGGACATTGTTGAACACATTTGCAAACTAACAAATATCGAGATGCTGTGTTCTTGCTGATAAAAAACAAGCTATTACATTCACAATACTGTTTTTTCTTTATATGGTCGTCTCATCCACGGTAATCCATATTTTCTTGGGAAAACAAATCACGTTTAAAACATTTTCAGCATCTCTTTTATTCGCGGCAAATGATTCTGTAATTGTGTTTGTGAGGGTAATGGTACTTTAAAAGTATTGTCGCCAAAACGTTTTAAAAGCTGCTTTTTCCCCCAACGACAACGGAAGATTACAAGAGGTAAACATAATTAATAAATATATGAGGAATAGTGTATAAGGTATTTCAGTTTTTGACTCATATGCTTAATACCATTGACATGCCTCTGGCAATCAGTTCTGTCCAATGCAGCCAAACGAACATTGCATATTAAAAAAAAACTGCACTACCGTTATTTTAAAGGGGGAAAAAAAGTGACACATACCTATGTACATTAGTAGAAAATTTTAACGAGGCATTGTTTTCTTAGGTATGTAAATATTAGTTCTATATGAAACGATACACAAATTTTGTACTTGGTATAATACTACAACACGCAAAAAACACCAGCTACATTTTCAAAAGCGACACGTAAGTACATAACCTTGACCGTTCGACTAATCTCTGAAACAGCTAAACCCGATACTAAAACGAAATCTCCCCAGCGCGGTTTAACATGATTTATATTCAAGGTCGACCCTAACCTGCTTCTCTACCGGTTTAGTTTATTTATGAATTTTTCGTATTCTTATATTAACCCTTCCCGACCCCTAGGGAGTCCGCAAGTTTAGGTTACTCTAATAATAATGAATGGTCTTTATTGAAAATCATATATACACTACCGACTATAATTATTTACCCACCCAAACAAATACGCATAAATAAAGGAAGTGTTAACTGAAAAAGAAATTATAGTTTTACATTCAAATTCTCTTAAAACAAAGAAATTGATTATACAATTGCAAAATTTATTTGACACAAGACAATCAAATCTTCATTTCGTCGAAATGTCCATCTCGACTATTAATAATTGCTCATTCTCTCCATTAATTTCTTCTGAATAGCGGGTTCTACGAGGGTGCTTTAAAAGTGTTCGCGAAATGAAGCACAGATGGCAGCATCAGTTCGATTAAAACATACACAGTGGAGAGCGCCGTGGAGAGCGTTGTGAATAGAGCTAGTTATGCGAGTTTTGCAAAATGGATAAAACTGAAAAGCGCGCTGTTATCAAATATTTTGTGAAAAAAGGTTGGAAAGCAGCAGATATTCATAAAGGTATGCAGGACACTTTAGGAGATTCTGCTCCATCATTTTCGACTATGCTATGGGTGACGGAATTTAAACATGGTCGTGAGAGTTAGAAGACGACCCGCGCAGGGGCACCAAAAAACTGCAACGACGCCTGAAATCGTCGAAAAATTCCACGATATAGTTATGCAGGATCGTCGATTAAAGGTCTCCGAAATTGCTAAAAGATAGGAAGAGATGAAAAAACTCATTGAAGAAAGAAAGAGGACAGACAGATGAGATAACCTCAATACCCTAAGGGTACCAAGAGGACTGGCATATGGATGTACTATCGTGAGCAAATGAAACTAAACGAACTATTTTAGCAATATAAATGTTACTACTGCTTAGGGTTTGAATTGTGGGCAGACTTTAGAAATGGTAGCAAATGATTTGGGAGTTAGTAAAAGTACCATATTTAAACTTAAGAGAAAATGGCGTGAAACGTATATCGCTGCTTATATTTATGGTGCTGGTAAACAATGTGTATCTAACGAACAACAAGACCATCAGTTAATAAACATTTTAACAAACGACCTCTTCAAAAAGTGCTCGAAATGCCGTTCAAGAAAGTAACTTTCCTGCTGAACTGCTTATACAGTATGACCCATTTGAAATGGGAGCACATAGTGTGTCAAAAAGTCTATTTCGACAGAAAATTTCAGAACTTTATCTCAATTTTCAAGACACACTATGATTATCTTTCGAGGTCAAAAATAACAACATTTTATAAGGATTTTTTTGTTAAAAATCTGACTTCACTACTGGATTCAGAAGATCCTAAAATGGTGTTAATTAATAAATTAATAGATTAATAAATTAATTTAATTAATAAATTAATAAATTAATAAATTAATAAATTAATAAATTAATAAATTAATAAATTAATAAATTAATAAATTAATAAATTAATAAATTAATAAATTAATAAATTAATAAATTAATAAATTAATAAATTAATAAATTAATAAATTAATAAATTAATAAATTAATAAATTAGTAAATTAATAAATTAATAAATTAATAAATTAATAAATTAATGAATTAATAGATTAATAAATTAATAAATTAATAAATTAATAAATTAATGAATTAATGAATTAATAGATTAATAAATTAATAAATTAATAGATTAATAAATTAATAGATTAATAAGTTAATAATTTAATAAATTAATACATTAATAAATTATTGCAACTGTTTTTGAAGAATAGGGGCATAAACTGAGAGATAAACAACAATGTGGGTACGAGTAAGAAGCGTTAGTGCTTTCCTCTTCGCACATTGTTTTTGCCGAGAGTAATTCCATCAATACCATGAGCTATTTTATTAGCATAATCTTGGCTATTGTTTCTAGGCACCTTTTTCATGGGTCCATCTACATTAAATTCACTTTTGTTTGAACGTTATTCTCTAGGCAGTGAGAATAATTTATTGCATTATGTAGGGATATGTCGTACTGTTTTAAACAAAGTAGGTGCAATTAATAATCCAGATATAAATAATATGTATTTCAAAAATACCTAAACGCTTTCTGGAATTAAGAAAACTCTTTACTATCCTTAAGAAAATATTGTTTTGTGTTATAACACCATTATTTCGTTACAAGTATATACTTCTCTTAAGCGGCGAAAAAAACGCTAAGAAAATATTTCTTTTGATTTAAAACAGTTATTGTATTGTGGATAATTGAGACAGTAATTGTTTTGAATAGAGGCGGACAGTTCTGGTACAAGTTAACGTTTCTCTACGTTGCCAGGCAATGGAAAAGCTAAAAAATATTAAATTCAAAGCAATGGTAATAATTATTGTTGGTGTTATAAAATAGAAATGGCTAATGATTTCTTAATGAATTCTTTATTTTGGAAATACTTTTAGTTCATACTGATCAAAAATTGACAACTAACCTGACATAACATCAATAACGTACGATATGCACTATTTATAGCATTATTCACCTACCCTGTATCTAATCTCGCAAACCTAACAATTAGATCAGAATCTAAAGGTATATGGACCAATGTATCTGTCTTTCTAGAGAAAATACGTCAACATACAGCGACTCAAGACAGATTAATCGTACGGTAGCCGTAATCTGACAAATAAGGAGCTTGCAAGATTTAAGTCCCTACTACTAACTAGCTTAGGACATTCTGTTACTGATGCTATACTACGTAAAAATATATCTCGACGTACGCCGGCCACTATACAAACCTACAACACTGTTCCGATGCGTTCCGCGTAATTTAAAAACCGTGACAAAGCGGCAGTAATAAGTAACCCGGAGCCAGTGTCCAACTGGGTGGCTGCTGTATTGGATTGGTGTGTCGCGTGTAAAGGATAGCAGTGCGAATCTGTGTAAGAGAAGTAGGTATACTGATCGCGGAATCGGTACAATGAATGGGGTCGCAGTGGTCATTTTAGGGACGGTGTGTGCTTTATCGCTAGTCAACGCGCTTTCTATAGACAGTGGTGAGTATGAAGTTTGGAGAAACATTCGAATTAATATTATTTTTATTGGAATACATCCAGCAACACTGCTTCCAAATTTATCTTTCGTACATCAGAGGCAAGGAAGCTTATAAAGCACTATTCAGCTCGAAATTTGATTCGTCAAAATATGCGTACAACGATAATAAATTGCAGTAAATATCATTAAAGCAATTGTCCCAAATTTGATAAATGGGAACCCAACAGCTATATTATTCAGTACTTAATTTCAAAAATATAGGGCGGCATGTAGATACAAAAGCTTGAAAGCAGTCAGAATTTGGATTAACAGAATTATAACTGTGAAGAATAGGACAATCTATAAGTTTAGTTGTAATAAATAAAAACTCTATGAGGTTTGTATCTATCTAAAAGAAAGCATATTTTACCCTGATTAAGTAAATGACAAATAAAAATAAATAAATAAAACCTGAACCTTTCTGTTTCGTCCAGAACTAATTCCTCAATTCAAATTCTTGTATTACTTCTTTGAGGAAATTCGTAGTGTACGAAATAAAACTCTTTCTTCGTGGATATGTCCACTTCAACAATACAAAATTGTTAAAAATTTTACAATTTTATCAAATTTCACAATTTTAATTTTTTTCAATTTCAACATGTTTTTAGACTATTAAATTTTAGTGCCTGTAAATTTAGTAAACCACTTAGGAAGTACACTTTTCATCAAGGTTTTTACGTACTTTCTCTTGATGCATATCTTCAAAGAGAAAAGGAGAAAACGCAATGTTCCTAGGACTAGACGTTATTACTAATTTAACATGTTCCTTTATTCCCCTCATAAATATTAAATTAAAATTGATTTCATTAATAAATTTAATGATAGATTTCGTTTTTAACTGTATCCCTAATATGATCGAAAAAAAGACGTAATCAAGAGCGCCACGTTTTCTTTTGAGTTACTTTCTATGTTGGTTACTGACAGTCAAATCTTATTTGAATCATATCAAGATTGAAACTTCAAATTACGGATGACGTATTAGACAGTAATGATGCAAATAAGTTTCTGTTTGAAGCGTAAATGACTAATGTGGTAATCTAAGTCAATAATAATAAAGCTAGCAGAATAAAAAGATATTTCCTTGTTAAAGTAAAAGAAGAATTTTTCAAATCCTTACTCGACGTCTCACGCACGCAGAGATATGGTTTCTTGTATCAAGAAAATTGATTTTCTTGCACAAATGAGTCTGTATTCAAGAAAATATTTTTATTTCAAGACTATAAAAATGTATAATATAAGAAAATAATTTTCTTGAAACTTTATTTGGATTAAATAAGTATTTTCTTATGGTTAGAAAATGCAAAACAGAAAAATGTTTCTTTCAGGTAAGTCATTTAGTTTAAAAAAAAATATATATATAGTAATAGCTTACTAATTTACTACCAAAATGTTAGACGTTTACGATCCAAAGTTGATGAATTCTACACCTCGGTTTCTTCATCTTTTATTGATGTTGTATGTTTGGCTAAAACATGGCTCTCTCATGGTATCTCTAGTGAAGATTTTTTTCCCTCAACGTATGCTGTTCTCCGTTGTGATAGAAAATTTGAAGCTATTGGTCGATGTCGAGGCGGAGGAGTGTTATTGGCCTACAAGAACCACTACAACGTTACTACTTTGGATCTTACAAATATTTTAAGTAATTTTCCATCAGTAAACATTATTGGCTGTAAATTTACCTTTAAATGCGATGTATTGTGTGTATTCGTGTTATATATATACCTCCTGATCTAAGTTTTCAGGACCTTAAGACGTTCTTCAATGAATTTGAGCAACTTCTCCAACATTTTCCTTGTTGGGGATTGCAACTGTGCCTATTTCTGCACCAACGAGATTAATGATTTCAAGTCCAATGTAATTAATAATTTACTTAACTTCTGTGACTTAATTCAACACAATTCTGTGCATAACAACTTACTACTTGATCTTATTATTGCTAATGTTCCCTACGACGTTGCAAGAAATTTCTCGCCTCTAGTGTCGGAGGATACTTACCATCCCGCTCTTTTGATAGATGTATCTACTGGCTTTGTCTTACCGTCGAACTTCCCTAAGAATCGATTGATTGATTGATTTTTCTACCAGAGCAGGGCTGGTCTTTACATCCCTAACGCTGAAGCTTAGTAGCTTATTGTATTATTCCTGCTTCGGTTTTGTTTTACTTGAACAGGTTAGTTCCCGCAATCAGGTTTAAGAGCCTATGTAGTAAATCGTTCTTCCCTAAGAATACTTCATGGACGTATAACTTTAGAAAAGCGGATCCTCCATGTTTATATCAAGCAAAGTGTAATGTGAATTGGTCCTTTTTAGACAGCTGCTCCGATGTGATTACTGCATGCGATATGTTTTACACAACCCTTTATTCTTTACTTGATATCAATGTTCCCATATTTTTCCCTACAAAACGAACTTATCCTAAATGGTATACACCTGAAATAATAAATAACATCAAATTGAAATCTAATTTCCTTCGTAATATTATAAAAAAACATCCTACGAATTTCTGGTCATTTATTCCCGACAAAAAGCAAAGGAGTCGCATTCCTGGCAGTATGATTCTAGACGGTGCACACAGTGTTTGGGACAACTTCAGTGGTATTTTCACCGATTCGTCATCTGCCAAACATTCCTCAAGTTGTGTTTACTCGTTCATTTTGCGTAAACATTACTGAATTTTCTAAGAATTCTATTTTGCTTTCCATAAATAAGCTAAAGAATAGTCACAGTTCTGGACATGATCAAATTTCCTCGTTTTTTATTAAAGATTGTAAACACCTATTGGTACATCCTCTTTTCAAAATCTTTAATTTAGTCTTGAAAACTTCACTTTTTCTCGATTTATGAAAGGTTGCACGCATTGTACCCATATTTAAATCCGGAGACGCGGCTGACATATCCAACTATCGCCCAATAGCTATCTATGAGCTTTGAAAACCTACAAAACTCCATAACAGTCAAAACTAATTTAGAATATTTAGGTTTACTTACTTGAAAATATTAATATTTTCATTTATGGATAGCGTTGCTCTGAGCATTGAGTAACAACACCATAAGGTGAACACCTTTACTTTCTTTGATTTTTCTAAGAAATAGGCTAGCAGTATTTCTTCGTTAACTGTTTTCACATTTTTTATTGTTTTCCATTCACAAAATGTTTTGTAGTCATTTTCGTAAACTAATTTTGATTTTTCTGGCAATAAATGGGATATTGCAACCGCAGCTTGGTTCAAAACATCCTGCGGTATGCTTTCTTCCTGGTTATTTGCCATTTCAAACACACTTTCAGACTCTTAAATCGGCAAATTGAAAAATGTGCGTGAAGTGTCATATGTTTTATAAACAAGCCATACATAGCAACGGAAAAACTTTATTCAGTAGATAATCTATACTTTTTAGCCTTTTTAAAATCACAAGCAATGTGAATAATTTATTGCATTATGTACGGATATATCGTACTGTTTTAAACAAGGTAAGCACAATTAATAATATGCATACAAATAATATGCATTTCAAGAATTCTTGAATGCTTTATTTTAAGAAAATGAAACCATTGGTTTATGAACAATACCTAGGCGCTTTCTGGAATTAAGAAAACTGTTTACTATCCTTAAGAAAATATTGTTTTGTGTTATAATGGCCATTTACTTTTACTAAGAATCGCTTTCTTCAAATTTTCTGCAAGATTTTCTTGAATCAAGTTAACAAACGTTAACAAAACAGTTACATTGTATTGAAACAGTACTTGTCTTGAATTAAAGCGGACAGCTTTGATACAAGTGAGCGTTTTTCTGCGTGTGTTGAATGCGTTAACGAGGAGTTGAGACGTTATCGTCTCACAAACATTTTGAATTGCTTGCTGTTGAATTCTTATATTGTGTGTGGTGTATTTTTGAAAACTGTATTCTTTAGACGTGGAAAAATAATATAATCTAAAATAGTTGGATCAAGAGAAAATCTATTGCACGGCTCCTAAACTGAATACAAAATTTATTCCTACATAATTTGATAGAATAAGACCATTTCGCATTCTGTTGCTTTTGTGTCCATTACGAAAATAGCTTTCAATGATCAATGTTTGATGATTTGTAGTAAACATGCAATAAACATCAAATGTAATTTGAATTGTCAAACTTGTCAATAAATATCAATCGTAATTTGAAGATTCAATCTTGCATTTAACTGTCGGATGTAGTTGTAACCAGCATAAAAATAATTGATAAAATAAATAAATAAAAAAAAGGATATGACCCTCTCGATTACGTTCTTTTATGACCATATTGTATACAGTGTGGGATTAAAGTATGGAATATTAAAAAAAGCGAACCCACCCGTTTTTTTTTTAGAACATTGAAACATGTCGGTTATTTTTTTAAAAATTTATGATCCCTTTATGATCATGCAAATAAATAATAATAATAATAATAATAATAATAATAATAATAATAATAATAATAATAATAATAGGTCATTATTTCAGCATCGATACATAAAAAATAAGGTAAAATATAAATATAGATAAATAAACGAAATGACATGATCAAATGCCAAAACCATAGGGAGTGACTACAATAAGTAGAAAAAAAATCATAAGGTTATAACAAAAATTCTGAGAAAAATCGCCCCGAACATTTAATGTTGATATTATGGTACTAGGAAGTGCTTCTAAATTATCATATTAAAATACTACAACATGAAAATAGATTAAATGTTAGTATTATCCAAGATAACAAATAATTCAGATCATGAACGGAAAGCAACTTGCTTGTTGAAATACCTTTCGTTTTTATCTTACAATCGAGATATTTAAGTATCATAATATCAACGTTAAATGTTCAGCGCGATTTTTCTCAGAATTTTTGTAATGTAACTGCATGATTTATTTGCATGATCATAAAGGGAAGAAAAATCACTATCGCATTCCACTACTAAAAACGTCTATTGTAATTTAAATTTTTTGCGATGACGTCATAACTAAAAAAACAAATGAAAGTCGAAAGGTGAATCGCACATATTATTGTGTATTTTTTTTAAA
Source organism: Dynastes hyllus (assembly GCA_029619255.2). Taxonomy (NCBI): domain Eukaryota; kingdom Metazoa; phylum Arthropoda; class Insecta; order Coleoptera; family Scarabaeidae; genus Dynastes; species Dynastes hyllus. The sequence continues at coordinate 3,471,101 of JAROYC020000015.1, forward strand.
TAAAACGGACGTGTTTCAGCGTTTTTAAACAAACTGATTAAGTTCGATCTTTTATATTCCATACTTTAATCCCAAACTCTATAAATTCATTTTAAATCTGACATTGTTTAACCAACAACTCTATTTACATGATATTCTAAGAAAAATAAAGGATCTGGTAGAAAAATCCGTACATATAATAATAGACATACCGCAGAACGATGTATTTGATTACATCTTTATAGCAGACTGTAAATAAACAATTTTTTCCTAAAGGATAATGATTCATAAGTAAATTATAAACAAAGTATGAATGTGTTATTTTACACAATTACCTTATACGAAAGACTAAACACGGCTATTATGCCAAATTAGGTAATTTTCTCCTAAGCAGTATTTTGAGGTTATTTTCAATACATAGAATGCAAAAGGTTATTTCATTAATTACCATTTATTAGAATCAAGTTTGCCAGTACAAATTCTAATTACTAGAGTTGCTCGCTCGCGCCAACGGGCAGTGGCGAAGGTTCGATACTTCCCTCTGTATAACTGCGAGTCTTAACCAGATCTGTTGTGTATACATGTACGCTGCCGTAAATACTATTTCGTAGTTCTACGTTTGTTTTAAAAATGTTGCCTACGTCGCGAAAACGACCAATGTTGGATAAAGTTACAGAATTTACAGCAGAAACGCCCGATCTAAATTATGATGGCGTTAAAATTCAATGTGTAGTTTGTAATATCCCTTTAATGTGTTGGTCCAAAAGGAATTGTCTATGTCACGTAAATAGTAAGCAATATTCTTCAAAAAAAAATTGCACACGACACTATGACAAATTTAAGTTTAATTTATGTGTTACCTTTATTGCATGTAATCTACCGTTTAATTTACTAGGCAAGGAAGCCTATGTCTCCTTTTGGAATAAATATTCGGACTGCAAATTACCAAGTCGGGCATCGTTACAAAGAATTGTGCCATCTGCTCGTGAACATGTTGAAAAAGAATTAAATCGGAGTTGAAAGATAAAAAACTGTGGTTATGTGTGGACGAAACAACAGATCGTAAAAAACATTCTGTGATTAATATAATTGTACGTACAATGGAACCACATCAATCGTCACCTTCAATTCTATTAGCTTCCAGACGAGTACAACAATGTACTGCCGAAGTAATTTCAAAGTTAGTGTTAAATACATTGGAAAAATTTGAACTTTCAACAAACCAACTGCAGATGTTTATGAGTGATGTTGCCGCAAATATGCTTTCTGTAGGCCGGTCTCTTAAAAAACATCGTGCTAACTTGTTACATATTACGTGTAAAATTCATGCTTTCAGTCATGTGGCAGATAGTATTAGAAGATGTTATCCTGAGGTAGACGCTTTAATAGCGCATACAAAAGCAGTGTTTGTCAAATCCCCAAAACGTATTTGCAAATTTCGCAGTCTGTGCCCCGTATGCCTGAGCCACTAGAAGCTATTCTTACACGTTGGGGAACATGGTTACAAACCGCGTTTTATTATCATAAATATTTTGAGAATATTAAGAACGTGGTTTTACAATTCGATCCAAAAGAAGCTGCGGCTATCAAGGAAAGCCAATCGAAATTTCAAGATAGTCAGGTTAAAACGGATTTAAAAACTATTCAGAACAATTACTTCGGACTAGGGGGGGCAATAGAAAAATTACAAAATCCTTCGGTGTCGTTAGTGGAATCCCTGCAAATAGTGCAACATGTTCACGCACAGCTATGCGCGGTAGAAGATGCAAAAAATGTTGTGTTCTAGAAAGGTTTGAAAGTGTTTTAGAGAAAGATTCTGATTTTGGCACATTAAGACATATTTTTTAGTACCTGTCTTTTTCCTAGAAATGTTGTTTCCATTGTATTAAATATGTTTCCGGCTCTTCCCAATCTTTCATTTATTTCCCTGCCCTATTTACCGTTTTCTTCTATAATCGCTACCAAGTATTTAAAGAACTCTACTTGTTCTATTTGCTTTCCGGCCAATCTTATATCAAGTGTTTTCTTCGAACTAGAAATTATCATTGCTCTCGTTTTTTGAATGTTTATTTTCATATTTATCTTCGAGATTATACTGATTATTTATACTGTAAGTTGTCCTTGTTATCTGCCATCAAAGTCATGTAGTTCTGTCACTTGCGTTTGTTTCATTTGCCAGTATCCAAGTGTTAATTTTTTCATCTCTTTCTTGGACTTCTTCATTTGCTTCGTCTAGTACCACTGAAAACAGGAGAGGCAGCGAGTGAAATGGGGGTTTAATGTATGGATAGGTGTTATTGGCACCCACATTGTTGGCCCTATCTTTTATAATGAAAATTTAAACTCGGCTAGATAGCCTCTTGCAAACAAATGTAGCAGAACGAATTATGGAACTCCCGCTTGCTACTTTGCAAAATATATTTTTCCAGCAAGACGACGCACTTACACACAACACTCAAATAGTGGCAATCTTTGTAAATAACGAATATCTTGATTGGTGGATTGGAAATCGAAGACCAGTAAGGTGGCCTGCTAGATCGCCGGATCTCACGCCTCTCGACTTTTTTTTATGGGGCTATTTAAAAAATTTAGTGTACTCCAGATCCTATGAAACCGTAGAAGAACTACGTCAGGCAATTGAAGCAGGTGTAAATGGAATTGGTCCAGACACAATCAGGCAATCCTGTAAGACAGTCGTTAAACGTTGTGGATTGGACATACGAGAGAATGGTGGCTTGTTTAAACGCCTACTTCAGCTTTAATTCTAAGATTTTGTTAATTTTTTTTATCGTTGTCTCAGTCACTGATTTCATTTTGATTAAACGGTACGTTTCACATTACTCCTATTTTTGTTTTAGTGATGCTAGGTCGTCAATTTTATATCAGCGTTCTTGTGAACCACTTTGAAGTAGTACGACCGCTTACAGTTGTTGAGCAAGCACCTACTTTAAATCACACCCTACTACGGTGAAATCGTAATTTTGCTATTGTTCATAGTTGTTCTCCATTCAACATAGAGATGTTATACATGGTTGAAAAGCATTTTATGACCATTTCAAAAATGTAAAAATCCAATATGGCGCCTTTAAAAAAAATAAAGGTGAGTACAACCCAAAAAACCCCATAGTCAGTTTTTTCAATGCCATTTTTAAAGTTCTCTTTGCTAACTACCTCTATGCTGAAAATTTGATGACTGTATTTTTTATAATAAAGAAAATATTTAGAAAACGCACACTTTTGGTTTTCATCCTGTATCACGGTAACGGAATGGATTTTTAAAAATGCAATCCCGGATTGTACTTAGCCGTATAAGTGCGCAACTTTTTCCCCATTTAACCGACCTTGTTTCTTTAACGGTTTCCAATACACATATACCCATGTACTTCATGTTATCCTGGACACCCGGTAGACTAAATACATTTATGACAAAATATACTCAATAGCATTGTCATCAATTCTTTCAAAATATGTGTACAGGTTAGTCAACAGTTTGGCAAAGTCTATGTATTCTCCAAGCATCACTGAACATATACCGCTTGTGTCACAAACTTCTAGGGATAGGAATTAAGTATGGCAACGGGGATAATCCCCCCTCCAATATATGCTGGCAATGTCATTGTCACAATATTAAAAAAACATGAAAATAATATAGGTTGTGCGGTCAATCAGTCGCACATAATCGTTCGATTTATGTTGATCAATCTATGGATGACGTGCTCCATAAAGGGACTATTTACAAGACGAAAATGTCTCTCAAAATACTGCAGTAGCGAATGTAACAGCTGTATTAGGCCGTTTGTACTGCGTAAGGCGAAAATTAAATTAGTTTAATGAAACCAAAAAATAAACTCTAACAAATTAAATAAATAGTTTATTCTTTAAAAAAAAATAAATAGAATTCGATCCAAGAGGCTCAGAAATCCCTCCTTCCACAAGGACATTGCCCGACTCTGTTACAAAAACTTTCTCGCACATTTCGAGGCATGTCGATTGTCACGGAATTAGCAGCCTCTACTATTCTGGCTCTCAAAACATTTAAATTTTCAGGCTTGCCAACTTTTGCAATGTACACTTTCTGTTTGATGTACCCCTACAAAAACATAATTTGGAGATAGATCGGGAGATCGTGGAGGTGGTTGGGAAAAGTATTCAATAAGAATTGCTTCACTCTGTGTCCATTATGTGCAAGACAGCGTTTCTCTTGGAATCGCACAATTTCCCACTCTATTCCAGTATTTTCGATAGAGCAAACTATTTGATTTTAAAGCAAATCTAGATATTTGTGGGCATTTAAGGAACAATCAATAAAGGATGATGTAGTAAATGGTCGCTTAAAATGCCTGTCCAGACGTTCAATTTCTGAGGATGTGGGTGCGGTTAGCAAAATTTTTTTTGCTGGTTTTCCCCCGCAAAAGAAGTTATGCTTTTCAAAAATGAAGGATGATTCATCAGTGAAAAAAATATTTCTTGAAATTCTCATTTTCACACCTTTTTCCCTTACAATTTCGCAAAACCCATAATTCGAAAATTATCTTCGGGGAAATTCTGCGTTTTAGAATATTTAAAACACTTAAAACGAAACCCTTGCGACATTTTGTTACTTTTCCTAATTCCTCAGCGACATTTCTAGGGAACGCGTATCGTCTACGCAAATAATGCATCCCGCCTTTTCTTTTCAACCTATTGTAGATCACCTTTTAGGTTTGCTTTTGTGTAGTTATTAAACAAACATTTTTCAACGCTTTTAATGTCAAGAATTGTTTTTGGCAGGGTACCCAAAAGCTACTGCAAACAAATTTATATAATCACTTGAAATTATTCCCCAAGCCGTTTAATAATTTGTAGGGTATAGGAATTTCTATAATTTTAAATTCTTTGGATAAAGGGTTTATAAAAA
>JAROYC020000015.1:3476076-3512058 GCA_029619255.2 Dynastes hyllus
ACGGTGCAAATAAGAAGGTTTTCGGGATAAAAAAACAAATTTCCCAATTCCAGAATTTTCAATAGAGCAAACTATTTGATTATGTAGCAAATCTAGATATTTGTTGGCATTTAAGGAACAATCAATAAAGGATGATGCTAGTAAATGGTCGCTTAAGATGCCTGTCCAGACGTTCAATTTCTGAGGATGCTGGGTGCGGTTAGCAAAATTTTTGTGCTGGTTTTCCCGCGCACAACAGAAGGATTATGCTTTTCATGTAATATGAAGGATGATTCATCAGTGAAAACAATATTGCTAATGAAATTCTCATTTTCACACCTTTTCCATTACAATTTCGCAAAACGCCATAATTCGAAAATTATCTTCGGGAAATATCTCTTGCGTTTTAGAATATTTAAAACACTTAAAACGATTACGTTTCGAAACCCTTGCGACAGTTTTGTTACTTTCGCCTAATTCCTCAGCGACATTTCTAGTGGAACGCGTATCGTCTACTGCAAATAATCGCATCCCGCCTTTCTCTTTCCTCAACCTATTGTAGATCTACCTTTCTAGGTTTGCATCCTGTGTAGTTATTAAACAAACATTTTTCAACGCTTTTAATGTCAAGAATTGTTTGTTGGCAGGGTACCAAATGCTACTGCAAACAAATTTATATAATCACTTGCAGAATTATTACCATAATGCCGTTTAATAATTTGTAGGTGTATAGCGAGGATTGTCTGCAATTTTGAAGTTCGCCTTGATGCGTATAAAGCGGTTTATAAAAGAATGAATTTCTGTTCATATTCTTTTAGATGCTTATCCCAAAGTACAAGTATACAAGTGCTTGTCTGAACGTTTAATGTAAAGTATTATGGAACACACTAATTGTAAGTCTTGATTATAAAAAATCACTTTCTTCTGTCATAATTTTCCGTGTATTGGATCGTTCGTCGATAAATATTTCACATAACGCACACAACCGTGCTTTTTTGCACTTTTTTGAGGAAAATTACACCAATACCATCAATTCAATCGTTTTCGCTATTAGAGTTGCGAAAAACGAAATTAGCAATAGTGAAAAGATATATTTGAATGCAGTGGAAATAGCACAGTGCTAAAGATCGTTTTGTCCATTGTAACTCCTCATCGTGTACAAATACATTGCTAGACAAACATTGCAAAGAAGTACCTTAGAATCCAATTATAATTAATTCAAAATTACATAAAAGTGCAGGAACCAATTGGTTAAAACACACCTACGTTCAATTTGCAAAAGACCTTACTCTCATTTAGTACAATGCGAAACGTATACATCACAGTCTCCAGTAAATGAATACGAAAAAATAGTGGTGAAAACGAATATGACGCTGATCTTATTGATTAAGTCATGACTGTCGCTTGCACAATTTCACGGTGGTGAATCATTTCATTTCCTTTTCCTACATACGATGACACTGGCAACGGGTCCAATGTGTTTTCGCAATTGGGATATTCCACGAATGCAACAGATTTAAAAAATAGCACCGCTGCCGCTGAATGTATATAGCAGATGATTCGACGTCTACACTTCTCTTATGATTTGTATCCTCGTTCGGAATTACTATGGTGTTTTTTATACTGAGTTTTACTATGTTATGGTGTAATTAAAAGACCACATGCAGGCGTAAGAAAGCGCACATCTGTTGCAGTGAATCGCCTTTTTTATATGGAACTAACGTTCTAATTAAAATAAGGTTTGTTCTAACTGGAAATGGTACATAAATTTCTTCTTTGATTCGATGAAGCTTGGGCAATTCCAGCGTTTACTAAGCTGAATGGATTAACTGCTTGCTGCAAGTTGTGTTGTTAATTATTACCAATAGTTTGTGATTCACTAGCAATTACATCAAATTTGGTACAAGAGGAATTAAATAAAACCGGTCCAATTTGTTTGATACGCCACGCATAAACGTAAACATCAATAAATATTTAAAAATAATTTTAAACCATATCGATAAGTTTAGTAGTAGGTTTAGGATCTTATGCAAAGATGCTTTTACGAAAATATGCAGAAAAATATGCAAGATATCCAGAAAAATATGTAATAAAAATATGCACTATTTTGTAAAAGATATCATATACAATTACAGTACAAAAACTGAGTTTTGTAGGAAGAAAGATTATGTGAAATAATAGAATATATAAACCAATTTATATATTTATTTTTCATAAAGTTATATAGCTACACAAGAAAGGTAACATAATTGAGGAAGGAAGAAAGCATACGTCTCGTTTTGGAATGAATATTCGGACTTTAAGTTACCAAGTGAGAGAACATTACAGAGAGTTGTGCCGTCTGCTCGTGAGCATGTCGAGAAAAGAATTAAATCGGGGTTGCAAGATAAAAAACTGTGGTTATGTGGACGAAACAACAGATCGTAAAAAACATTCTGTGGTTAATGTAATGGTACGCACAATGGAACCACATCGACCGTCACCCTCAATTTTACTAGCTTCCCGACGAATACAACAATGCACTGCCGAAGTAATTTCAATGTTGGTGTTAAATACAGGGGAAAAGTTTGAACTTTCAACAAATCAACTGTTAATGTTTATGGGATGGTGCCGCAAACATGCTTGCTGTAGGTGATTTTAAAAAAAACATTGTGCTAATTTGTTGCATATTACATGAAAAATTCATATTCAGTCTCTTCAGATAGTATCGAAAATGTTACCCCGAGGTAACGCTCTAATAGCACAAAAAAGTTGGTTTGTTACCCAAAACGTATTCAATTTCTGACTATCCCCCGGTTTTTCGAACCACCACAACCTATTCTTATCGTTAAATGTTAGGGGCGCATTTTTTTATTTAAATATTTTAAGAATATGAGAACGGATTTTGAATTCACCCAAAGGAAGCTCTTCGTCGGTAAGCCGCTTGAAATTTCAGGATAGTCAAGTTAAAACAATTTGGAAATTATTCAGAAAAATTTCGTGGGACTGCGGTGCGATAGAAAAAACAAAATTCTTCGGTGTCGTTAGTGGAATTTTCAAATATGCAAATTTCACCACTAGCGCGATAGAAGACGCAAGAAATGTTTGTGTTTTAAAAAGGTTTGAAAGTTTTTTTAGATAAAGACCCTGATTTTGGCACATTAAGACAAATTTTGGGGAAGGGTGGTCAACAAAACCCGTTAGGTTATTTGAAAGATTATTTATTACGCAAATATAACGTCACTAGATGGAACGTTCGTTTTCGGGATCAAAAAAATTTTTCTTCACGGCCCCCTCCTTTGCCGAAACAACTTTGGGAAAAATATCAATGTTAAAATATTAAATAGACATTATCCCTTGGATTTCACGGAGGACTCTTAAAACGGTAAGTGTTTGGACTATCCTTTTTTTTTTTGAAACTTTTTTGCGTCCCCACTGGCTTTCACGCAGTTGCGTTGTCTTCCCTCAAATTCCACAAAAAAATTTGTGAAACATTTTTCAGCTTTTTGTATCCTACATTCTTATCAAGAACTGAAGCTAATTTTCTCCATATCGAATTCCGTGTAAATAATAATCAGAGTAAAAAGCTGCAGCTTCTTGCCAAGTACCCCATCTAGTTACACCGAGTTGTGGCGGTAAGGAAATGTTAGGCAATTTTTCCTTATAGTGCTGGACTCTTAAAGGTGCTTTAACAAATATTTTTTTACATTACTAATTAAATCATTAATAAGAAATTGTTTTCTGATTTCTACTGCTACTAAATTTAGACCGTGAGCTGGGCAAGTCACATGAATTAAGTTTGTATAAAACATTTTTAGATTGCCTACAGCCTTAACCATATAACCAGCATTGTTGGTTAATATTAACAAATTTTTTTCACTTGAAATACTTTGCGGGAGAAAAAAACGAGACAATTCTGCTTGTACAAAACGAGTAACAGTTACATTATTTGTTTTCGATAACTCCTTTGGCGCAATTAGATATGATTTAACTCCGTATTCTTCGTGTAAAACCCCTATAAGCAAATTTCCAATGTAACCAGACCAGAAAAGTCTGTTGTTTCATCAACTACAAGATAGAAATAATTATTTCCAATAATGTTACATATTTCCTTAAGTATGTTATTGTAACATTTGTACAGATAATTTTTTCTTATTGTCCTTTCATCCGAAACATTATATCATCATTATAGTCAGCAAAAATTCCTTTAAAAACAGGGTATTAGACAGGTTATTTACACGAAGTTATGCTGCGCAGGTATATGCAAAAAATTCACACATTGTATACAGTATCCTATGTCGATTGTATTTTACAATTTACTACCACCTCAGTATACTTTTTGTATAATCTTCGAAGTAATAATTGTTTAATTGCATTCAAAACTAAACTAATTCAGTAGATTATTCAATTTAATATGTCTACTTGTAATAGTAAATAGTAAAATTCACTAGAAAATTATTGTCTTGTATTCATCTCATCCATTTACCTGTTAATTTTTTGTATAAGAAAACATACAATTAGTAAAAGTAAGCAAATCCAATTTCCTGCCTTTTGAAAGGGGTGTTCCTCAAGGATCGGTTATTGGTCCGTTGATGTTTACCATTTTTGTAAATTATTTACCTTTTAACACTTCAAGTGATAGTTTGGTTATGTATGCCGACGATAGTAGCTTTATTATATCTGCTACCGATAACGATAATCTCATTAAACAAGCACAAAGCATGCTAGATATCTTCTCCAAATGGTTTGCAAACAACAGACTGTACTTAAATGTACTACCAAGATTAATGAAAGCCATTTGGTGAGAATTAATAATAAATCTATTTAACAAGTTCCCACAACTAGATTTCTGGAGCTTTCTCTGGAATAGCTTAAATTGGAGGTCGCACATATAGGAGCTAGGTGCTAAACTTTCTTCGGTGTGTTACGCGATTTATCGATTAAGACTCGAAAGACGTTATGCGTCCGTATTATTTTACATGTTTTCAGACGAGATTATCGTACGGTATTATATTCTGGAGAGCTTCATCTTTTAGTGGTAGGATTTTTCGCCTACAAAAGCGTAAATATGCTTGGAGTAAGTACAAGAACATCTTGTCGACAATTCTTTCGAGATTTGGGGATTTTGATGCTTACCTTCGAACATATTAGGATTCATTCACTTCTCACAGTGGCTACCATGCATATAGCACAAAAAATCATGATCAATTTTGTACACCAGCGCATAGTCTGACTGCTTTCGAGAGATCCCCTTTATACATGGGCATCAAAATATTCAACTCCCTACCCATTAAAATTAAGAATCTCAAATTAACTGCTTTTAAAAGACCTAAGAATGATTTGTTGAGCAATGTTTTTTATGAGTTAGAGGAATTTTTTTGAATAATTATCATAATGGTTATTTCTTTTGTTATATTTATAAGTTAAACTTAGTCTAAGCTCCTACGTTTAAATTTGTATCTAACTTATTTTCTGCTTTTTTTCGTTGAATACTTTTGTCTTATACCTTTGTTAAGCTCCTGAAGATCAATAAAATTGTTATTATTATAAAATTACTCAAATTGGTATCCACTAATAACCTTGAATAAGCTGGCACACTAATTCCTTCCACGTATCTGTAAGAATTGACTCTGAATCGCTTCGTATAAACCGAGCGTCTGTAAAATTCACGTATTGTAAGCTTGTCGCCGTGTATTACAGAGGAACTCTTAAAATACATCCTAATTTTCGCTAGCGATTATCCGCAATACATATAGCGAGTGACCTTTAAAGATAGCATGTTTTAATGTATGAATAGCTGTTACATGCAGCAATTTCTATTGTGCTGAACATCGAGTGCAATAAGTACCCTCGATGAATAGATGCCTTACGTTCAGAATGCTTAGATCATGTATAAATATAGGTACATAATTCGCACCGATATGCGGCAACGAAAAAATTAACATATGTCCGTAGATTGTATAAACTGCGAAATTATGTAGATCTAAATGAAATAATACGCGACTGTTAAATAAACTTATAATTAGACCCCTTAAATACCGGCGTAACATTTAAATTTTTAGACCACTAGAATATACGTAGAAGTATTAGAAAAGGCGATTTTGAGAGTTTGTATACTAGTAATTTCTTCAAAAATAGTCTAGACGTTTTTGACAGCTTCCTACAAAGCAGTTTAGTAGTTTACTGAAGCAATATAAGAAGTAATACATACACCCTGTACATGTCCGGTGGTAAAAACAATTTACAGATATCATCACCCAACTTCAACCAATTCACACAATAAATTTTATTCCTAAATTTGAAAACGTTTAATCCTGAAAAACACTAAAACCCCACCACAATACTTGTTATTTTATTTATTTTTTGTGATGATGAAGCTTTTCGAAAAATGCATCCAATCCGAGTTAAGTATTGTGGTGGGGCTTTAGTGAACTGTTTCAGTGTTCCAGTGCCACAGATTTAGAGTACCCGGCTAGTTTAGACGTAGGAATACTTGAATCAAAAATTAATGCTAATATAGCTTATGGGATTTAACATTCCCAAAAACAATGTAGCAGAAAAATAGGGGTAACACACGAACATGTTTCTGCCTACCCGGCGTCATCAGCGTGGTCCCGAGCACAACTTTCTGCTGTTACAATTGCGTTTGCCTCTCGGTTTATGCTGCTAATCTCCAAAAGAGCACTGAATATGTCTTTCGGCGACACCTATCGCTAAGAGACAGCCTGAGGGATCATTTGCGCGTATAGATGTCGCTGTGTCTAGGCACAACGCCCCCTTGCGTTTGGTAGCCTAGGAGTTACCCGGTGGTGGACATCTACACTCTGGTTTGTCTTGCTACCTTCTGGGACGGCATGACTGTGTCTCTTAGCGATAGGTGTCGCCGAAAGACATATTCACTGCTGTTTTAGCAGCATAAACCGAGAGGCAAACGCAATTGTAACAGAAAAAAGTTGTACCCAGAACCACGCTGATGACGCCGGGTAGGCAGAAACATGTTCGTGTGTTAGCGCTATTTGCTCTGCTACATTGTTTTTGGCGGGAATGATTCCACCAATACCATGAGATACATTAGCATTAGTTTTTGGTTATTGTTACTAGGCATTCTTTCCACGTGTAGGAATACTTGCTTTGGTATATGTGATCTTTTTAACAGAAAGAGCTGTACCTCGAAAACCATAAAACAGGTTATTTTCACAACCTGGGGATAAATGGAGTGTAATTAGGGATCTTTAATGATGTAAAAATAAACAGACTGTTCCATTTAAAAAAGTGAATTTTACTATACCATCTTTTTTATAAAGCACCCAGTGAAATACATTTTACAGAATAGATTTTCAGATACACAATTAACATTATATTACATCCCCAAAATATCAAATTGCTATTGTATAACTATTTTTTTTATATACAGTGCGGGCCTAAAGTGCCCCCTTCCCCCTGCTAACATTTGGAGGGCAGAAGTTAGCGCTTTTAGAAAAAATAGGTCGATTTCTATTTTTTGTAAACTAACTTTTGCCCTTATCAGCATTTCAATTGTATTTGCGATTTCACCGGAAGTAACGTCAACATTCTTTTTTTAATTAGACCAGCCTGTATATTTTTACACGTTTGGGAAGGTATTCGAAAGACGAATCCAACGTTACACATATAAAATGCAGCAATAAAGGTTTTGGTAATCTGTTTCCGTTTTTACGCAAAGTTGGCTAGAAAAGAGCGCCAAATTGTTTCTTGTGACGTCAGACTGATCTAAAGAGCTCGTTGCTAAGCAAAGTAATCATAACAATTGCTACACTGTCAAATCTCAATTCCAAAAGCGTAAATTATTCTTGTTATTTCTTATTATTATAATGTGCATTTGTCATATGTTCCTTTTTTGTTCTCGTTATTATTTTCTCTCACTTTACCTTGTCCTGTTAATTGTTGTTATTTCTTTACTTTATCTAACTTTATTGCAATTAATTAATTATGGTAGGTTATGTTTAAATATGTCAGTTTTTGATAGACAATATGTCTAGTTTTTGGGCCTTTTGTATTGTTACTTTTATGATGGCTGATGTAAATTTGGCAACAATTATCACCTTATTTGCCATGGTTGCGCAACAAATTGTGCAATAATTTAAATCTATTATCTTCTGTTAAAGAAGTTCTTATGTGATCCATGCGGAAGCCATTGTAACATCAACAACATAAAAAATTGAAACTTGAGTGCATTGCCTGTCAAAAACTAACAAATTTAAGCAAACCTACCACAATTAAATAATTACAATAAAGTTCGATAAAGTAAAAGAGAAACAACAATTAACAAACCAAGTTAAAATTAGAGAAAACAATAACGGGCACAAAGAACAAAGGTATGACAAATGCAGGTTATAAGAACAATAAATAACAAGAATAATTTACGCCTTTGGAATTGAGATTTAACAGTTTGGTAATTGTTAGGATTATTTTGCTTGAGCAATGAGCCCTTTAGACCAGTCTGGTGTCACAAGAAACAATTTGGCGCTCTTTTCTAGCCAACTTCGCGTAACAACGAAAACAGATTACCAAAACAATTATTGCTGCATATCGTCATATTTCTTAAGTTAAAGTATAACATATGTAGTATTGTTGTATTCGTCTTTCGATTACCTTTCCAAAAACGTAAAAATATAGAGGATGTTCTATTTTAAAAAAGAAAGTTGACGTCGCTTCCGGTGAAACCGGAAATACAATTGAAATGCTGATAACGGCAAAAGTTAGCTTGCAAAAAATAGAAATCGACCTATTTTTTCTAAAAACGCAGAGAGGGACACTTTAGGACGGCACTGTATAACTTGTAAGTATAAGCATCACCTTATAGCTCCGACACCGATCGTAATAGCCATGCTTATTAATATTTTCTCTAAGAGAGAACCCGGTACAGCCTTATACATTTTTCACACCTCATCTAGCTTCCGAGGTAACGAAAATATTGATAATGAAATACGCAATACATGATCTTTGAAAACCTGCAATTACTATCGGTTAAATATACTTGCTCTTTCCTGCTAAGAGAATTTACAGTTGGAACGTTATTATCTATTAAAGGTTTTACAAAACTTGCTGAAAAAGCTGAGTATAATTTGTAGAAACGCAAACGATTGAAGAAATAGTGTAGCCTCTGAGAGATATTGCAGATAAATAGACGACTGAAGTTTTACAGATATCAAAGTCTTATTCTCACTCTAACATCTCTTTGCTTCTTGTTTCAGTATTCACGAACGGATTGCAAGATGTAGTAAAAGGCGATGAGTTTGTAGTAACTTTGAAACATTTAAAGCCCAGAAGACGCCATCGAATTGCATCTGAAACGTTGTTCGCCGTAGATTTTCCAAATAGTGATAATAAATTCGCAGTTTTACTGGACAGAACTGAAAAAAATGGTAAGTCAAACATATTAAAACGTTCGCAACGTCCATATGCTTGTTGTTGCTAAACTATAAATTTTGACTTCGGCATTTCTTTGTACTTACACACATGATATCGAACGGTATGCACACAACAATCACGTGAGATTTTTAGCATCCCAATTTTTGGGAAATGTTATCGCAACAAGTTACTTATTTTTTAATTTTTTGCAAATTTGCCTTTCAACGCTCTAATACAACTCATTCTTTTTTCTATTTGTTTTATGATTCGCATTTTAAGTATACTTTTCTTACTAAATATTTTTTTAGGGTCATATTTATTGGTAAATAGGAAATGCTGCAATGGAACTGCACTAACCACTTGCGCAGTTAATTTGGTTTGTAGAAATAATTACAAAAACCTACTTCATTACGATTTTTTTATTACATAACACTGGGGAACACCAATTTCGTTGTCTTAAATCTGTGACTTGTTTTCAACTAACTATAATAGTTACTGCAAGTTAAACTGTGTTCATACAAATAGTTGTTTTTTTATCGAACGGTAATTACATATTAAGGCAAACATTTTCCCTTATAGCTTTCTCTGGAATATTTAATCCCTGGACATTCTCGCTTGATGTTCCAACAATAGTCAGCCATCATATATACGTCCCATCTACCTTGATACCGTGCCTCCATGACCTTCAAATCCTGGTGAAATCGCTCACCCTGCTCATCACTGACTGCACCAAGATTTTCCGGGAATTTAGCAAGATGGCTATGTAAAAAAATGCAATTTGGTGCTCATGTTGCAACCTGACAGTTTGAAGCTCTCCAAGAGTTGCTGGACAATTTTGGCGTAATTCTGTGCTCGTCTATTTCCAAGATAGTCTTTAACAATGTTTTTGAATGCCAACCAAGCATTCTTTTCAATTTCTGACATTGTTCCGATGAAATGTTCATCTTTAACAAGCTGCCGAATCTGTGGACCATCAAAAACACCGGCCTTTATCTTTTCAAATGACAGGCGTGGAAATGCCGAAATGAGATACTACTTCAATTGGCAAAGCTTTAACGAATTGCTTCATGAGACCCAATTGTATATGCAGAGGTGGAAATATAACGTTATTTCTGTCGACAAGTGGCTGATGTACAATGTTTGGATCACCAGGTTTCAGGTCAGATCGTGGCAGCCAATTCGACTGCACCCAATGCTTCTCGCGAGCTCTGCTGTCCCACATACACAAAAAGCAGGGATACTTGGTATATCCGCGTTGCTGGCCAAGAAGGAAGCTAACCATTTTAAGGTCAACACAAATGATCCATTGATGCATGTGGTATTGCAACAAATCAATGACTCTCTTTATGTCTTCATATTCTTCATTCAAACGAAGTGAATGGCCTATCGGGACTGAACCAAATAAATTTCCATTGTGGAGTAGAACACACTTCAAGCTCCGCTTTGAGCTATCTATAAACAGTCGCCATTCAGTTGCGTTATAGGCTGAAATTCCCAACTCTTCCATTAAACCATGTACGTTATGGCAATACACAAATCCATCATCACTTCGAAAGTATTGTAGAAACGCACTTTCTCTTGATCGAAAATAGGATACTTTAGCTCCCTTTTCAAGCAAGTTTTTCTCGTGCAGTCTAGATATTAAGAGCTCTGAAGCTTTTTTGGATAATCCCAAATCTCGTACCAAATCATTCAACTCATGCTGGTCAAATCCATTACGAACGGAATCATCTTTAATTTCAAAATCTTCATCCTTGGGGTCACTTTGATCTTCACCAGACTCGTATTCCCGTATTTCCAAAGAGAGTAATTCATTGAAAACTGACACTGGGATTTCGGCTGAATGAGGCACTGGGCGTATAGCTGATGGTAAACTAGGATACCCTATTTTACATTTGTTTTTCTTGTTATATCCTGACGTTTTCACACACAACGTCTCACTACAGTATCTCATGCGTAACTGAACAAGCCCAGACAAATATAAACCTCTCGCTGTTCTCCTATACGTTATTCACCCGGCGCCCATCGGAGAAGGTTTGTGTCAGCTAATAGGAGAGCAATAGTGCTTCCTATGATCGATGCTCGATTTCGCGGAGAGTGTCACATTCTCATAAGGTGTAGAAATAAAACTTGACGTGGTAGAAGAAAACCAACTACAGTTTTGAAACCAGCATGCCTAATTAACTATAAAACAGCCAAACTCAGCAGAAATTGTGTTACAAATTGTTCCCCAGTGTAGTCAAATAACATGTATAAATGTTATTATTAAGAAGCATTAACAAAATACGTCTTTGATAAAATTTTTCTACACTTTTAAACAATACGTTCTTATTCTTCGGTCAAAGTTTTTTTTTTGTAAATATTTTTTTATTCTTTATTACAAACTTATTTGACGAAACCAATTTATAATTGGAGGTAGATTGGAGAACTGTATAATTAAATGTGTTGAAAGCTTTCGAGGTGTCAAGCAGAATCAGTACAGAAATTAAATTGTTATCAACAGCATGAAAAATTCTTCAGTACTTAACATGTGCTAGTGGGGTCCATGAAGTTAGCACCCGCATTTTCGATTTTTTCAAATTTAAAAACGTCCACGTTTTGTACTGATTTGTGCCGTAAAAATGTTGTTCTGTGCTCATCCCCTTCCCGAGATATTCGGGCTTCAAAAGTGGGCGCCACTCCCGCTGGGACAATGCTCCCGCAACTTTCACTTTTTACAAATTGTATCACGCTATCGTTTTGTCCCGTTTTGTGCTGATTTATGCCACAAAGGTTCTATTTTGTGCTAATTTCCTTTCGAGGTAATCGAGAAAGAAGATATATAGAAATGAGAGCTGCTCAGACACTTATTTAGCTGCCACCGTACCAGCGTTTCGATTTTTTAACATTTGATAATAGCAACGTTTTGTGCTCGTCATGTGTTGATTTGTGCTATGAAAAATTCGTTTTGTGCTCGCAGCGTCTTCGAGATATTGGAGAATGACGATTGGTGCGGACCCCTATCCAATAGCCACCTCACCAATTTTTCCAGTTTTGAAAATTTGATGATGATATCGTTTTGGGCTTGTTCTGTGCTGATTTGTGCTATGAAAACTTTGTTTTATGCTCGCACCGTCTTCGAGATATTTGAGAATAAGGGATCCTTATTCAATAACACCCGCACTAATTTTTCGGTTTCTGAAAATTTGATAATCGTTTTGTGCTGATTTATGCCATGCAGTTCTGCATCCGGATCATAGGAGATACTAAAAATAATAAAATACTGATTGATGGAAATAACATCAAAATGTTGTTCAGCAGTACAACATGTCTATTTCGAATATAAATATTCAAGTCGTTTATATTCTTCCTGAATCTTTTCATATTACCGTTTTCAGAGACAAAGCGTAGATAGGCACACGTTTCGCGCCGAATACTGGTTGCAGCAAAGTGTAGAGACAAAGATACGACACTAGAAAGAGAAACTGTTTGAAAATAACATACAATATATTCCAAATTAAAAGGCCAATCACGTGTAAAAACATCTACATAACCTAATCATAGTGGCGTCGTGTTGTCATAAGGTTATGTTAGTTTATTGCAATCCAAACGGTTTCTAGACTACAATATCTAGTAAAAATATGTCTGAGATGCTCTCTTAAAATTATTTAGTTATACAGGTTTATAGTTTTGTAGATTAGCATCGTCCAAACGTAATTTATAAACTGAATAGGTATTTTAAGTTAAGTCCATTGACACCGTTACAGAAATATTAAATGCGTAAGTTGAGAAGCTAGTCCTTTCGTTTAGAACCTATTTGTTGCCGAATTTAATTAAACGCTCGTTGCTTACAAGCATTTTAATGATATCAATATCCAGCCATTGTAGTCATATTAAAATATGTAATAATTTGCTCTGTTCAAACTTCCTGCGGTACTGCATTCCAGTTTAAAGGGGCTTTCTTATACGCATCGTCCCTAAGTTCAATCGTAATGTTTAAATTTCATTGTGGGTCATTTTTGTTTGCCTGCATAACTTCAATTGCCGCCACTTTATGCGCATGCTCTTTGTAAATATTCGGTACAGCAGTACTGTGACAGTAACATGCAAGCGTTTGTACAGTTAAGTTAAGATTTCAGAGAACACGAATACATGCAATTATTCTAAGCCGTTATTTCTTAATTAATTAAACTTGTTGTCAAAAATGTACAGGCTATTATTAAACAATCAACAATACGTAAACTTTAAATTATCTGTAAGCCAATGCCTCTTACAGAAAATCATTTTTTATGGAGAATGTACGTCAAACAAGGACGTAATTAATTTATTGAAATTATCCAGCTTTTCGTTGATATTTTACGCTTCTAATACAAAGAACCACGAAAGAGACTGTAAGTCAAAACGAAGGGAATTGGCATCGAAAATAGTGAAATCTCTGAATGTGTGTGAATGTGAAACGTATGAAGGAATGTTAAAATGAATGGATTAAGTAATGATCTAATAAATATAAATCATGTAAGATACCAGAAGATTCGAAGTTAGTGTTAGAAAAAAGCAAAATAAAATCGGTAAGTGAGAACCTTGTCGCTGTTTCTCTTGTTAAACTATTCATAATTTGTTTGAAGCCTAAATTATCACACATGTTACAAAGTAGATTACATGACCTACTATTAATTTCGAAGAGATTGATCTTAAAGTCACCAAATACAACAATATCCTGGGCATCCGGCATGCTAAATATATGATTTTACTTTTGCAGAAAATCAAATATTGTAAAATTTTGCATAAAATTCATTTCTAATGCATTCGCTTTTCCCCAGTGATAATCGACACCGTAGAGGATGGACGTAGACGTGAACAGCACTTCACAGTTGACACTCTAGAGAGCGACACAGTAATTCGTTCTCTAATACTGGCCTTCGATCAGAAGCAACCTGGTGCCAAGGTTTCCTTATATGTGGACTGCGTCGCTTATGGAATGATAGCCACACCAAAAACAATGAGAGACATGTATACTAAGATGGAATCGCCGTCTTTGCAAATGGTAATTGGCAAGTTAGCACGATTTCAACATACGACCCGAATTTTTTTAAACAAATTCGGAATTTGCGCTTTATTTTACTAAAAAACTTAAAAGGTAGAAAAATTGTCGTATAGAATCTTGTGCGAGAAAGAAAATTACGTTTACTATTCATTATCAACATTACGCTGTTTTTTTTTTTTTAATAAAAGTAGTGGTTATGAAACAAACAACTTATAACAAGAATTTATTGTTTGGTGCAATTTTCCTTGAAAGTACGACACCTACAAGTTTTCTAGAATGAAAACAAATTTTATTCATTCATTTAAGCGGCCTATGAAAGTGAAATATCCAATGCCATACCATTATTTCACCATTGCCAACCTACGCATGAAAAAATAAACATTTTTGTACTCATTAAGACACCTGTTTATGTAATATACACCTCAGGATTTATATATGAGAGCAATTACATGGTTATTGCGATCAAAGTAGTAGTTACTTGCTACCCATTAACCTAGAAAGCTAGGATATGTTATTAGAGCCTTTAGGGAAGCAATCCAAAATTATAGACTTATACAGAGCTGCTATTAGAGAAATCTTTTTTTCCACTTGAAATTTGTGTAGGTTTAATGATATATTTACAATTATACGGAATAGGGTACACAAATATGAAAAGTACGAGGGATACCTGTAAAGTTTTTACAAAAACAATTAAATAAAATAAATGTTTTGGTACAAATCGATTTATTGTTTTTCGAAATATTCGCTATTAAGATTTATACACTTTTACATGCGTTCAAACCAATTCTTGGAGCATTTCTGCACTCTGAAGATGGTATCACCAAAAAATATGGTTTTTGAAAGCTTCAACAGACTCTTGAGGGGATAAAATTCGCTGTCCACGCATTTTTTGTTTACATTCGGATACAAAAAGAAATGCTTAGGCGATAAATCAGGTAAATAGGGACAATAAAACATTCATTCAATGTTTTTCTCCTTCAAATAATCAATTATAGGACATGCTGTGTGGAAGCAGTTATTGTCATATTGAAGGATGATGCCACGTTGTCGATTGCTTTCCCTGATTTTATCACTCTAACAAACAAATTGTTGTATATCATTCAGCATTAACTGCTCTTCGATCCTCCAAAGAAATGCCCACGACATGTCCAGTACAACGAAAGAAAAAAGCAATCATTTTCTTGGAAGTGCTTCGTGAACGAACAACTTGCTGGATTCAGTTCATACAGTTGATTGTTGCTGCGGTTCGTATGAATATATCCAAGCTTCGTCACCTGTTACGATGTTGTATACCTAATTTGAAGTTCTTCGGTCGATTTTTTTGGGCATTTCCTTACACCAATTGACACCTTTTTTGAGCTTGGGTCAAATAATACGAATTACATCGGGAACAGATCTTTTTCACACCGAAATATTCATGCAAAATGGAATGTACCGCAGTCTTCGATATGCCTAAGGATGTCTTTATCTCACGGTAAGTCATATGCCGATAGATGTTTTTTGGAACAACAAACGGCTTTGATCATATCAAATAATAGGCACCTTTGCATCGTAAACGACACAGAAACTTTGACTTTTATGGTAACAAAAATAATGAAACAATGTCATTTTACTGTTTGTTTTGTATGTTTTCTATGCTTTTTCTTCTTATTTTATTCTATTTGCGATTTTAATTTATATTCACACCTAAATTTCTTAACTAATTAATCAATAGCAATAAACATACTCTTGAAAAAACTATGATTTAAAATTAATAACTTAGATTTTCATTTCCAACATCTCCATACAAGTTTGATAAAATTAGCAACCAAAACGTTATCAAAGAATATAATGATTTTCGATAAAAGAATCCTATACACATATATCTATTTTACTAAAACTTAACTTTAAAACAACATATGCGATTTTTAAACTCAATTTATTCAACGTTATGGGTTCGTTTGACTGACCACTACTATTAAAGGAAATGTCAGGTTGCTTCACTGTCTCTGAAACGTATACAGATACGTTATAGTTGGCGACACTGTTCGGCGACGAACCTTGTTTACCGCTAAATGTTTACCACAATGTAAGTTTAACTTTCAGCGAATCAAATAAAGTACTCCAATTTATTTAAAGTAGAAGTATAGAATCAATTCTAGATTTGCACACAAACAAAGCATTTATTTAAAATGCAATTCGTAATCGGCATAACGCAACATTTTAAATACCTTGCGTAAAAAGCCTAAGATTATATACATACATATTTAATAGCATAGACAGAAGGTTACTTGTAGGCGTCAAGAAAATTGTCATGTATGACTTGATTTCATTTTATGAATGGTTATTCACGCGAAACACGAATGAGATTATTTATTCGTTGACATAAGTTGTAGTATGTAGAATGTAAAATAATGAATTTATTCAATTAGAATTAACCCGGAGTTACTCAGGTAATCTATTTTGTCATCGTTACTCAGCTGGGGTCTAAGGAACCCCAATCTTCAAATAGGAAAAAATTAATTATACCGGGTATCCAGCATAACATTAAGTACATGGGTATATTGGAAAGGTCGGTTAAATGGGGAAAAAGTTGCGCACTTCTACAACTAAGTACAATCCGGGATTACATATTTAAAAATCCATTCCGTTACTGAGATACAGGGTGAAAACCAAAAGTGTGTGTTTTCTAAAAACCTTAATATCTTCTTTATTTTAAAGAATACAGTAATCAAATTTTCAGTATAAGGGTAGTTAGTAATGAGGACTTCAAGAATTGCATTAGAAATATTCTAGGCTCATTGGGTTCTTTGTGCTTGTACCCAACTGTTGTTTTTCTTACGGGCGCCATATTGGATTTTGACATTTTTGAAATGGTCATAAAAGATGATTTTTAACCATATATAACATCGCTATGTTTAATGAAGAGAAACTATGAAAAATAGCAAAATTACGATTTGATCGTAGTAGGCTGGCACCTATCCGTACATTTATTAAACAATCGCAACGGCTCTGAATTTTCTAGCTGTCAAACATTCTTTGTGGTGTAAGAAGTCAGTGATTTGTGATTGTAAAATGGATCGCTTTTCGAATAGAGATAAGTATGATATGTTGGAGTGTTTTATTCTCTGAGATGGCCGCAGAAATGTATTTCAATGAATACCCAGAAAGAAATCACGGAAGTTTCGCTAAATCGAAAAGGAATAAGCACACAGACGGAAGTAAAGAAAATATGGTCCTGCAAGCCGTAGTTGGGAAACCCCGTACTTCTTTACGCGAAATTGAAAATATCATAGGCGTTGCCCGATCAACAGCCAGTAGCACTTTAAAACGTTACAAATACCATCCCTATCGTGAGCGACCCTGGCAAGGGCTTCAAAACGGTGCAACTTTCTACAATTTCATGCATTTATTATCTAATAGGAATAGTTTAGAGCTTCACACGTAAGAAAAAGAAAAGAAAAAATTATGTACATATTCAGTGTGATCCATTTGAAATGGAAGCATCCCTGTAGAACCTATGTCTTGCACCAAAATGAAACCAACTTTTTTTGAGAAAAAGTCTACTTCCACTAACCTTCGAAAAGGGCCTCTAGATTGTCTAATCGTTTACATAAAACACATACTAACGAATGCAAGAACATGATGATGAATCACTAACCTGGGCAAATATGCGGTAACAGCCAGAGGCGTGGCAAGCGCATGAAAGTTTACACATAAAATAGAAGGTAAGAAATAAATTATAAAACGTGCTGAAACATTTACGTTTTAAAAGTCTTCCGTGAAATCACAAACTGGGTAACATCTGTTAAATATATGAATCATCAGTCAAGTGAGTACGACGTGCGGAATAAATGTTTTTAATGCCGAAAGCGACCGTTCGACATCTAGCGATGTTATATTTGCATATTTAAAATAATCTTTGAAACAACTTAATGCATCTTCACACGCACCTACAAATTTGTCTTAATATAAGAAAATCGGAGTCTTTCTCTAAAACACTTTCAAATTTTCGTATTACACACCAATTTGTTTCGCCTTCTACAGCGCATAACTGTGCGTGAACATCATTCACAATTTGAACAGAATCCACTAGCGACATCGAAACAATTTGTAATTTTGCTATTCCCTCCGCTAGTCCGTAGTAATTGTGAATAGTTTGTAAATCTCTTTTAACCTGACTATCTTGAAATATTTCCTGGCTTCTCTTGATTGCCGCAGCTTCTGTCGGATTGAATTTTAAAACTACCTTACTTGATCAAAATATTTGTTGTAGTAAAACGCAGCCTGCAACCATGTTCCCCAACGTGTAACAATCGGCTGTGGTGGTTCAGGTAAACCAGGACACAGTTTGTGAAATAGTCGGATACGTTTCGGGGACTTTAGAAACACTGCCTTTGTACTAGCAATCAATGCATTTACTAGTGGAAAACATGTAGGAATCGTTTGTGCCGCAAGATTTAGTGTATGGATTGTACACGTTACATGTAAGAAGTTACCACTGTGTTCTTTAAGAGATCGGCCCAAAGAACGCATGTTTGCGGCAGCATCACTCATAAACTTTCACTCTCTTCTCTGTTATGGGATACTCTTCTGGGGCACATCGGTTGAGGTTCACAGAATCTTTGTCCTACAAAAACGTGCTATACGATTCCTATGTAACCTACAATACACAGAGAGCTGCAAAAGACACTTTGCAAAAGAAAAAATACTCACCCTACCATCTGTATTCATTATTGCAGCAGTTACTTTTGTTCCACAGAATAAAGCAGCATTTCCCCTTAATGGAAGTCATCTACATATTCTACACGTTCTCGTCACGAAATGAGAGTTCCTACACCGTCTTACAAGCTCACAAAAAGCGCTTGATTATTGGGGAGTTAAATTATATAATAAATTACCAGAAGAATGGAAAGATCTTCCTTTTACCAATTTTAAAAGAGAAGTGAAGAAAATGCTGCTGGAGAGAGAGTGCTACAGTATCGAGGAGTTCTAGTCATAGTATTTTTTTTTTATGTTTTATTTGTCTTTTATTTATTACATTGTCTGTTTTATACATCCTTTTCTGTAACTTTTAGATTTTATTTATACTTTTATTATTCATTTTTATTTATACCGTTGACAATTGCAATTCATTTGCATGTAAAAAAAAAAACAACAAATTGACTTTTTCTGTAATGGTTTGATTACAAAAATAAATTATTATTATTATTATTATTAAACATTAAAAGTTGCTTAGTTGAAACTTCAAATTTGTTCAATGAGTTCAACACCACCTTTAAAATCTCATCGGCAGTACAATTTATAACTCTTTTGGAAGCAAGTAAGAAGACGAGTAAGATGACGGTCGATGTGGTTCCATTGTACGTACCATTACATTAACCACAGAATGTTTTTGACGATCTGTTGTTTCGTCCACACACAACCGCAGTTTTTTATCTTTAAATTCCGTTTTCATCCATTTTTCTATGTGTTCACAAGCAAATGGCACTACATTTCGTATCGATGTTCGACTAGGTAATTTACAGTCCGCATATTTATTCCAGAAGGAGACAAATGCTTCTTTGTCTAGTAAACGAAAGATAGATTACATAAAAAAAGAGTAACACATAAATCAAATGTAAATTTTCTGGTCTCGTATGCCACTTTTTGCAGAAGAATGCTGTTTGCTTTCGATGGACGTTGACAATGGCTTTGGACCAACACATTAAAGGATTTTACAAACTAGACATTGAATTTTAGGCCATCAAATATTAAGTCCGCATGTCCACTATAAAGTTTTTAACTGTGCCTGCATTGGTCGTTTCGCGACGTACCTAACTGCGACATTTAAAGCAAACATAAGCGTACAATTATGAAAAGTTAGACAGCCTACATATACACAGAACATGGAAAGCGATTTAGCACTGACGCTTCAATCCGTTTATCTTTCTAATGTTCACGACTGGCACTACATTTCGTACATTGACTAGTTACCGCTTTTTCCGAGACTTCTTGCTATAACACTAGAACTAAAATGGATAAAATAATTACTTTTTCCCATAATTTTAAGATTGGCTAGCCGTGGCACAGTTGCGTGTAAATATTATTGACATTGAAAACTGATTTTTGTTGAGCTATTTTAGTTCCATCAGCGAAAAATACATTACCGTAGAACAATTGTCATGTTATCCTGAGTTATTTACATATCTTTTCAACAAAAAACACTGTTGCATTAATAAAAGAACTAAAAATTACATTCATGTTGCTGTAACTACATTGAAATTGTTATACTCAGTAATATTGTCGTTCGCTTAAACAAAAAAATCTCAATAAAAATTTTTTGTTGATTTAACAAGCCTCCTTCTCTGTGTGTAGTGGAAGTTCTTATATCAATCCTTTACGCTAACCATATACACATAAGGAAAGAAAATGTGTAGCTATACGAAAAAGCGTACATGCGACAACGGTAAACGCGGATGGGAGATTCACCGCAAAGCGAAAGGGTTACCGGCAGTCGATGGCTTACGGTTACCGATGTGGTCAGTTACGAAGTAGACTGCATTATGTGCGGACGATCTTAGTAAGAATTTCTTGGCAACTTCTTGGCAACCAGCTGGCCGACCCCCATGATCTGCTAACAAAAACTATAAAAATGAATAACCACTCTTGCTACTCTGCACCGGTAACACACGATGAGCTTGCTGAAATCATTGGAAAGATTAAGAGCAAGAATACTCAAGATTACTATGGCTTTTCCACTAATTTGAAGGCAATTGCCCCGAGCATCTTCGACCCGCTAATCTCTTATCATCAACGATTGCCTTACCGAAGGTGTCTTTCCTAAGGCACTGAAAATTGCGAAGATACTACCAATGTATAAAAAGGGAAACATCAATGTTCGAGAGAATTACAGGCCAATATCAATATTACCGGCATTTTCTAAAATATTCGAGCTAGTGTTTGCGAACAGATTAATCAGCTTCTTAGATAAGAATAACTTGATAAGTAAAATGCAACATGGGTTTCGGAAAGACAAATCAACTGTAACAGCTTTAACTGATGTGATAGATGCAATTTTATCAGCGATTGACGAAGAGAACTGCGTCCGACTGACTTGGCGTGATCTAACGCGAGCGTTTGTTACCGTGGATCACAAGCTGCTAATGGACAAATTCTTTCACTACGGCGTGAGAGATAGTTGCTACGAGTTGTTGCTATCCTATCTGTCGGACAGGCAACAATACGTCGAAATAGACGCACAAATCAACAATGATGGTACAACAGCGTAGAGTTGCCCAAGGATCTATTCTGGGACCACTGATGTTTATCATCTACATTAACGACTTTGAAAGAAATATATCCGCAGACACTATCTGTCTATATGCTATAAAACAAGAAATAAAGTGCTAATGAAGGGTGACAATGCTATGGATGATGCAGAAAGATGGTTTACAGCCAACAAACTCAGTCTAAACCCAAATAAAACCAAACACCTTGAATTCTCCCTAAACAGAAAAGATCTTACCAGCAGCGTAAAGATTCTTGGTCTCCGAACTGACAGCAAATTGAACTGGTCCAATCATATCGACGAACTGGCCAGGAAACTGACATCAGCAGTTTATAGTGTCATTAGAATTAAGAGTGTGTCAACCTGTAACGCCTCAAGAATGACATATTTTGCAAACTTCCATAGTGTGGCAGTATATGGAATCCAATTTTGGGGAATGTCTTCGGAGGCCAATCGTGTCTTCCTTCTGCAGAAGCGAGCTGTTAGGACTCTGTGCAATCTGAGAAGAGAACAAACGTGCAAGCAGGCGTTTATAGAACAAAAGATACTTACCATACCAAGTGCGTATATTCTCGCCATTGCATAAAAATCGAGAGCATTTTTGCACCAACGATGAGTCACACAATTATAACACCCGCAACAAGGATGATCTTCGGTTACCATACCATAGAGTGCAAGCCACGCAGAGGAATGCAAATTTTTGGGGCATAAAAGTGTATAATAAATTGCCCGAAAGGATCAAATGTTTGTCAAATAAGAAATTTGCAAGGACATTAAAAGGACACTTATTAAATAACGCCTTTTATTCTGTTGATGAATTTCTTAGCCATCCTAATTAATTCGTTTCTCAATGTTTGTTTGTTCTTCATGTATTTATACAATGTCTTTGTTCTGTACTTTATCCTTACAACTTTGATTTTATTTATACATTATTTTACTTTGACGATTTTTGTAATTGTTATTACAATAAAAATCAGGTTTATTATTATTATTATTAGAATACTTTTTTCTTTTCTTTTATTTCATCAGAATCTGTTTTTATTTTCGTCTTTCAACAACAAAATATGCGAAACTCATTTCCAGGCGACCATGACTTCAAATGATTACATTCTTGCACACAGTAGGTCTATATGCCAACGTTGTTACAAGCATACTAACGACCCGCATCGAATCGATCGGATTCCACTCAATCCCCTCCTCGCTCTCTCGCCGTACATATATAGATATAACTAATTTCACATTTTCCCAATGTGCATATTAGCCTATGTAAAATTATCCTCACTTTCTACAACAGCTAATGTTACTTAAATATTTTAGATGAGAGATAGAAAATACCACATGGAAATTGACAACGATAGCCTTAAAAAGGCTTTACTGAACAGCAATTGTTCCATTGACGCTTCCAATACTCACACCAAACGAAATTTGGACCTGCTATTCCATGCTAATCCCAGCTTATCGAACGAATTGGCGGATGAACCCAGATCTCTACATCACATAGAACCATTTATACCGTCCGGTAGAGGTGATATTCCACTTCCGCTACTGCCAGAAGTGGATGACTGTACAGGTATGTTCTTAGCAATACGGAAATAGCAATGATTGTAGTTTCTGTTAATTATTGTGTTCTTTAAACCTTGAAAGTATACACGTAGAGAAATGGTTTCTTGCATCAAGAATATCTAAGACAGAAAAATATTTCTTTCAAATAAATCATTTAGTTTTAAATTAAGAAATTAACATTAAAGGTAGAAATGAAAAAATGGTTCAGATCTCACAAAGTCCTATTAAGAAACTAAGAGACCAGCTACAAGGATATCCAATAAAAGAAAAATTACAATAATGGCAAAAAAAACCTAAAGTTAATAATTAAAACTAGGAGCAAGCAAATGCGCTAATGAAAAAGATTTTTTTGTATATGGTAAAGTATAATTAAATTATTTCTTTAACAATGTAATTGAATGGGGATTATTTTTGTGCAATTTAATAATTAATGAATTAATATTGAAGTTTATTTATCCCATTTTTTAAAAACAGAATGCACATTGGAAATACCTTCATTGACCTTCGAAGTAGTCGCCACCAGACACAACACATTTTTGACAACGTTCGTATAGCTTCTGGAAACTGTCGGAGAACTCTTGTTTTGGAATCGTTTTCAGAATTGCTGTCACACGTTCTTGAACCTCCTCATCCGCCTTAAAACGAGGAAACAAAAAAAAGTCTGCAGGAGCAAGATCTGGAGAGTAGGGTGAGTGTTCCAAAACAGTTACGCCACGTTGAGTCAAATATTGACGTTCAATGATGCTCGTATGCGATGGTGCATTGTCTTGCAGTAACATCTACTTTCCGTTCTGGATCATCTGCGGCCTAACGCGTCGGATGCGTTGCAACAAACGTTTGAGAACCTCCAAGTAGAATGCGGCATTCACGGTTTGGCCAGCAGGGACGAATTCCTTATGGATGATTCCCTCTTTGTCGAAAAATGTTATCAATCACCTTCATCTTGGATTTTTGCATGCGGCTCTTTGTTTGTCGTGGAGAAGACGGTGACCGCCATTCCGTTGATTGTCGTTTCGTTTCGGGGTCGTACTGGTGACACCAAGGCTCGTCCCCTATGGCAATGGAACCCAGAAAGGACGGATCCCGGTCACACATGCCGATGAAATCGCCACTGTTTTCAAAACGTCTTGCTTTTTCCTCGTCTGTTAGGATGTGCGGCACAAATCGTGAACAAATCTTGCGCTTACCCAAATCTTCATGGATAATAGCTCCTACAGTGTCTTTGTTAATACCCACTTCTTCTGCTATTAATCGGAGAGTCAATCACTGATCTTTTGCTATTAACACTCGCACACGTTGTTTTCACCGATTCCTTGCCAGTGCGAAAGCGTGCAAACCAATCGTACACACATTTTCTACTCACAGCATCCTGCCCGTAAACTTGCACCAACATTTCATGGGTTTCCATCGCCGTTTTACCCAATTTGAAGCAGAACTTAATGTTGTGTCGTTGCTCCATGGCTTTTCGACGCACACTGCTCGGAACACTCTATTGAAATAAATGCAGCAATACGATACGAGGAGAAAAGAATAAAATAATAATAACTAAGAAAAAAATACATTAACTGGAATCTTTTGAAAATGTTTATGAAACGTTGTACGTTAAAGATTATATAATCGCATGGA
The DNA here is from genome assembly GCA_029619255.2 of Dynastes hyllus. NCBI lineage: Eukaryota > Metazoa > Arthropoda > Insecta > Coleoptera > Scarabaeidae > Dynastes > Dynastes hyllus. Next base: position 3,500,886 of record JAROYC020000015.1, read on the forward strand.
TAAGTATGGCATCTGTATTCCTGTTTCTATCGCTAATTTCTAGGACGGCATGACTATATCTTTTGGCAGTAGGTGGCGCCAAGAAATATTTCAGTGCTGTTTGAAGATTAGTGGCATGAACTGAGAGATGTAAGAGCAATGTTACCAGGAGTAAAAAGCGTTAGAGCATTTCTCTTCTCACATTGTTTTTGCCAGGAGTGATTCCGTCAATACCATGAGCTATTTATATTAGCATTATCTTGGTTATTGTTTATATACACTTTTTTCTTGTATACTTCTAAATTAAATTCACTTTTCTTTGAACATTATTCTGTAGGTAACCTCTACCTTAGCCTTTTTAAAATCACAAGCAATTTGAATAATTTACTACATTATGTACGGATATGTCGTAGTGTTCTAAACAAGGTAATACGCATTTGAAGAATTCTAAGTGTATAAATGCTTTATTTTGGAAAGAAAATGAAACTATTGATTTATGAACAAAGCGTTTACATGTACGCATGAGGAAATCTAATTGAGATATCCTCATTTGTACATTTTTGTCGAGTTAATTGCTGAAAACGCCTCTATAGAACTGAGCAAATCATATTGTTCCAAATTCTGAGGCGACAGCAGCCCTCGACTACTGGCTTAAACCGCCATGGTTAATTAATTGAAACGTGTACAGATGAGGATATCTTAATTAGATTTCCTCATGCGTACATGTAAACATCTACTTCGTATATATGTATACGATTTGAAATATTGAAATGCCATTACCTTCCACAAAAATGAGATGTAAACATCGATACGTGCGTCCGTGTATGGTGGATAGGTGATGACTTTTACGTTTTAATACCTAAAGGCTTTCTGGAGTTAAGAACGCTATTTGCTATCCTTAAGAAAATATTGTTTTGTATTATAACGCCCATTTACTTATACTAAGAATCGCTTTCTTCATATTTTCTGCAAGATTTTCTTGATTCAAGTAAACAATTATACAATTATTTCATTACAAGTATATACTTCTTTCTTAAGCGGAGAAAGAAACGCTAAGAAAATATTTCTTTTGATTTAAAACAGTTATTGTATTGTGAATAATTGAAACGGTGATTGTCTTGAATTAAGGCAGACAGCAGTCATGATTTTCTAATAGCGTAATCTAAAGAGTTTTAATTAAACACTTTTAAGCCATTTAACTCCGAAGTAAAATACTTTGGGCAAAAATACTAAAGAGAGAGCATAACTATATAATTCGTTACTATCCCTATAAATCCCGCATTTACCAATTTTATTGTTACAGTTATCATCAAAGCAATCAATCAACTTACCATCGCAGTTAACCAGCTGGGAGCGAAAATCGACAGACATACCGATATAATAGCAAACATGGATAAATACCTAAAAGAATGCAACTACTGTCCGAGCCAGCTTGTAGCAACTTGCAAAAGTAGTCCGCTCAACTGCTACCATGGGGTATCCTGCATAGACACGTTCAACGGACCTAAATGCGGCAATTGTCCTCCAGGCTACAAGGGAGACGGCGTTAATTGCGAAAAGATACGCATTCTCTGCACAGAAAAACAGTGCGCGCCAGGCGTGCAATGCCATGAAACGTCCGACGGCGCCGTATGTGGCTCATGCCCTCCGGGATATACAGGAAATGGAGAATACTGCGAAAGGGTAATAATAACATGCGCTGAGAAGCAATGCGCACCAGGTGTGCAGTGCCGTGAAACACCGGACGGTGCAAGATGTGGCTCGTGCCCTCCCGGTTATTCCGGAAATGGAGAATATTGCGAAAAAGTTAGGATAACATGCTCCGAGAAACAATGCGCTCCAGGCGTGCAGTGCCACGATACCTCCGATGGTGCCAGATGCGGTTCTTGTCCTCCAGGGTATTCGGGAGACGGTGAATACTGCGAAAGAGTGAGAATAACTTGCTCCGAGAAACAATGCGCTCCAGGCGTTCAATGTCACGAGACCTCCGACGGTGCCAGATGCGGTCCTTGTCCTCCGGGGTATTCGGGAGACGGTGAATACTGCGAAAGAGTGAGAATAACTTGCTCGGAGAAACAATGCGCTCCAGGCGTACAATGCCACGAAACCCCTCACGGAGCTAGATGCGGACCATGTCCTCCGGGTTACACCGGGAATGGAGAGTACTGTGAGAGGATACGTATTACGTGCGCTGAAAAACATTGCGCAGCAGGTGTACAATGCTACGAGAGTGCTGACGGTGCGAGATGTGGTAACTGTCCTGCAGGATATACCGGTGATGGTGAACGTTGCGAACCGGACCGTACATGTCGTACTTATCCGTGTTTCCACGGAGTAGTTTGTCGAGATACCGCGGGAGGACCTGAATGTGGCGATTGCCCTCATGGTTACCGTGGAGACGGCCGCGATTGCCGCCCTGGACACAAATGTAAAGACAAACCTTGTTTCCAAGATGTACCTTGTTATGATACAGAGCGCGGAGCAGAATGCGGAAATTGCCCATCCGGTTATGAAGGAGATGGAATCGAGTATGTACAGAATATTTCTAACGTTCTTTAAAAAATAAACAGTAGCTAATACAAACAAAAATAAGAATAATTTAGAAATGTACGATAGCAAAGGCTAATTTCTCTAAAATCTGTGTTAACAGCTGCTAATTATGTCATATTTATCCACAAGCATGGAAATTATCTGCAGATTATCTTGTTGGGCGCTCAGCATAGTAGGGAATACTCCTAGTTAGAATACTACGAAACCATTTTTTCGTAAATGTTCTATGAACATTTGAATTTGGGTATGGGTAATCTTATGCAAAATCGCCATACATTTGATCACCGATAGGCTTCTCGGGATAATAGAGAATTACAAAGTAAAGCTGCTTTCATAGCATTTCTTTTCTTATGCATGTTTTTACTAAGCTAGTTAGAAAAGTCGTTAACAGAAACTAATTTTAAAATTCTTTGATTTTCAAAGACGACCAAATTTTCTTATATGCAATTAATCAGGCAGCTTTACGATTTTCTAGTGTTCTAATGTCATTTCAGGTTCTTAAATGAAAGACCTTTCGGCCATTTAACTCTGAACATTTATTCTTCGATGTAATTACCATCACAGTCAGCGACCTTTTGCCAACGTGACATCAATTTTTAATTTTGGATATCCATGGATTTTGGATATATTTTTTACATTATTCCTTCTAACTCACCATGTACATCCATCTTTTGCACTTCCAATCTCTCACTTTCGAGATTTTCCTTTTCTTCTCTTTCCTATTGACTTCCTACTGAGGAACATCTTTGTCGTTGGTCAACGTTTTCTAATCTTTCTATATGCTCCAACCATCTAACTCTTTGGGCTTTTATATATGGTATTATTTTAAATTAACTATATAAACTTCCAGCTTGTTGTTTGTTCGTCTCCTCAATCCAACCTCTGTCTTAACTCCCTCATAGATCGTCCTTAATATTTTCCTCTCCCAGTTTCCCATTTTCCCTCTTCAGATTTTTTTAAAACACACACGTATACAGTTATAGATCGTACCGCAGTTCTTTGGATTCTTTCCTGGCATTTCCTTGAAACGAACCTGGATCTCATCAGTGATCTCAGCATTCTATATTTCTGACCCCTTTCTGCTATTCTAGCTTTTATATCTTATTTTCCTTTTCTATTTTCTTCAATTTTAACAGCTACATATATTAATTCTTTGACCCTTTCGAATCTGTATGCCTGCTTGTCCGTTATATGTACACATAGATGTACATCTTCATCTTGTTGTGCATCTTGCCACCTCGCTTTTTCCCGCAACTCCTTTTAACTATTTTTTGTTGGGTAATTATTACTAGATCGTCCGCAAATGCCAAGCACTTTTTCTGATTACTACCTTAACAATTAAATTGAAACATATTGTCATGGATCACCTTGCTTTACGCCTCTTTCTACATCAAAATCTTTTGATTTACATTCTTTCCACATTACTTCTTTCTTTGTTTTTTCCAGAGTCATGAGGGCAATCATTTTTTTCCAGTTCTATCATTGCTTGGTACATCTGCTTTCTGTCTGTTTAGTTATATGCCCGCTTGAAATCTACAAACAGCACATATAGGACCATTTTGTCTTCATAATAGTTAGTTAATGTCTCTTTCAGAACAAATATCTGATCTGATACCGATCAGTTATCCCTAAATCGCGCCTGATTTTTACCCCGCCCTCTTTCCGCATATTCTGCTTCTCAAACATTACGAAAGTACCTTGTAGCGTGTTTCTAACACCGCTATTCCTCTATAGTTTTTGTCTCCTTTTTTGAATATAGGGCAAACTCTTTTAATGAGTTCGTACATATATCTGTTCATGTAATTGTTCATCGCCAGCTTTTATCATCCCTGCGGTTATTTCCGTTGATCCAGGGCTTTTATTTTCTTTAAATTTAGGTAGTTTAACCAAGATTTATTTCTTAAATCATATCTTCCTGCAGCTGTCGGCCGACGCAAGAGAGATGTCACACTCACAACCCATGCTATCACGGAGTGCAATGCTATGACACCGCAAATGGACCAACCTGCGGCAGTTGTCCGAACGGTATGACAGGGGATGGATATCGCTGTCGGTACAGATCGTGTTCGGATCGTCCTTGCTTCCGCGGAGTAAGCTGCGAAGACACACCGAGCGGGCCCAAGTGTGGACCATGCCCGGCTGGATTTACGGGAGACGGTATTCAGTGTCGAAGGATTTGCGACTATAGACCATGTGGAAACGGTGAGTTACAATGTTGTCCATTCTACCAGAAGAGAAAATAGTGTTTGAAGTAGATTCTCTTAGGAAAATTTTTTCCGGTTTCAGTAGGATAAAAAATAATTCTTTTCTTTCACGTTACAATAAATAAATTATCTCGTAGTTTAACTGCATTGTCTTTGTTTATTTTCTTAGAAAATATCTTCTAACCCTGTATGAAGATAGCTGTTCTATATCCTACACTTCCACCCCATCATTTAATTGGCAATGAAAAGAATTTCAATTTATTGTTATGATAAAACTTCTTCAATGATTAAAAATTACTAAAAAAAAATGTGCTAAAATGCCATGTTCTCTGTCGAATACAACCGCTACAACGAGACGTAGCCGTGTAATTCTGTAACTTAACTTTCTACTTACTATAGTAGTTACTCACCTAAAATGATTAGCTTTTAATTTATTAACAATATTACAGTGTTCTGCATTGCAGGGATGTTTCACTGTTAGTTGATTTGTTCGCTGCAACCTGCGTCTTATTATAGTAATTTTTTTATTAACATTTAGAAGAGAGAAACTACTTTATTAGTTGTTACAATTTTATAGATAGTTTATGTTCTTTGTAATCCATGTAAATATAATTATTTTTTATTAATTACGCTTTTGTTTTATTTTCCTTATTAATTCCTTCTACCAAATTTTAAAGAAGTGACTCAACTCTTAAAGGCATGACATTTTAGAACATTAACTTTATACGAATGATGTTTAGAGGAAAAATGATACGACAATTTTAAAAACTAAAAAACGTTGTGTAGATTTTTTAATTTTATTTACATATTACGTGAATATATCAAATCTGTATATAACAATATACAGTGAGTCACAAAGTATCCCCTCCATACTAAGTTTTGGATATCAGAAGCAAGGACTTAAAAAAAATAAATCGATTTCTAATTCTGACGTTATCGGTTGTTAATCATCATAAATTATTCTTGCTAAATAAGTTATGACAGGTTCTTGTAAATTTATCGGTTTTTGGTAGACAACATGTCTATTTTTCAGGCTTCTTATGTTGTGTTTAGCGCCAATCAATCAATAATATATAATATAAATTAAAGTGTTGTAAATTTTACATCGTCGAACGCAGCTGTCATTCCAGCACGCTTAATGTATTCTGAATGACCACTCGTTCAATGTGAAATTCCCCCTGGCGGCTATTAGCACGTTTTCGGTAGCTTCTACTCCTCTCCGAGCCTCCGATCGTTGGAGCAGGGGTACTAAATGATTATTTTAAATCCAACCAACGACAAACGTAGGGTAACAGGGAATAACCTCCTCTTCTGATCATTTTCTGCATTTCGTAAATCCTTAAAAATAATGGTATATCTTCTTACAATAAATAACAGCGTAAATTCAGTGGTATTTCGAGCATAATTTCGTAAATTAAATATGTTTCGTCATGTTTTTGTCAAGAACGTCAGTAAGTTTTATTATTATTGGGTTGTCAGTGGAACTATGTAGCATAAAGTAATATATTTTGAGTCATCTATAAATAGGTTTATTCATCGGAAATTCATCGTTAAATCGTATTTGGAAAGGAATCATCAAAATTTGCTGTCGATAAAGCAATCGCCATCGCGATTAAAATAAAGGAGAAGAAGGACGCCAATTAATTTTCTCACTTTGAATAAGATTTTCATCGAGGTAACTCGTATTTTGTCTGCGCTCCCAGTTTCAAGCGTTAATATTTCAAATCGTATTATAAATTCAAGTTAGAAGTGGAGATTAGTGGTTAAGAATATACATTTTTCCTGTAAATGTAATATAAACATAGAGTTTACATTGACATCGTCATAAAATCCAGGTTAGTTTTAATTTCCAGCTTTAAATTTCATTAAAATCTCATTTGTTGATCTTAAAGTTCATCTAAATTGCCGAAAAAGCGTTTTGGAACACGTGCGAACCCACAGTTCACCTAATTAATCAATTAATTTTCGAAAATTAATTTTTTTTCAATAATTTCTCACTTTTAAACATTTCAATACATAAGACAAATATCAAGAAGAATATCTGTCTATGAATCCATCTGTTTACCGGTACTTTTACATGAAGAGAAAATTGGGTATTAACGGAAGAACAAGAACGAAGATTGCAAAGAATAGAAATATCACAGGATGGTTCTAGGAGTGAAGAAAATCGAAAAGAAAAGAAATGAAGATATAAGGAAAGAATTGGAAATAAAATCGGTAAAACGAATATTGGAAGAGAAAAAATTAGGACTTGTAGGGAAAGGCTAAGCCAATAGCAACGAACAGAAGAGGAAGGCCGCGACAGAAATGGAACACCGCTGTTGAAATGGTACTGAACAACAAAGGAAAAGACTGGAACACAGCGAAGGAGATTATCAAAACACAGGACAAAGTGGAGAAGATTTATCCACGTGAAGCGAACCTCAACGCCTTAGGGCAACAAGAGGATTGGACTATGATGATGATCTTCTGACAAACCAGTTCGCTCTGTAGATTTTATTACATCTATCCTGCCTTATTTGGTGCAAAGTTACAATATTCCCAGCTGTTTATCATGTTCCACTTTTCGTAAACTTTTCTTTCCTAGACAACTTTGCATAACAACAAAATCAGTTGCTGCATATCGTGATATTCCTTAAACTAAAGTATAACATATAGGGCACCACTGGATTCGCCTTTTCCATTACCTTTCCAGAAACGTAAAAATATGCAGGGTCTTCTATTCAAAATAAGAAGATTCGTGTCACTTCCGATGACACAGAAAACGTAAATGAACTGCCGATAGCGTCAAAGGTTAGTTCATAAAGAAATCGACCATTTTTTTTTCAAAAAATGCTAGCTTCAGTTGTTGAAGAGTTAGTATAGAGGGGGAGATACTTTCGAACACACTGTATATAAGTCAATGTAATGTACTGATATTGTCCTTAAAATATAATTTTTAGACGTTGATTGTTACGAAACCAGCAGCCCACCATATTATAGCTGTAGTTGCCCGCCAGGATCTGAATTTAATGTATCTACATGCGTTGACATTGACGAAGTACGTATCTAAAACTATACTTCACTAATCCAGAAGCATGCTGTCTGAAATTAACATACTTTCTTAATTAATTCCATGACCATTATGAAATACACAGAAGGAGCTATGCGCGTCTATATACAAGAGAAACGTCAAAATAAGAGGCATAGTAAACACTTAAATCAGATATTTTATGAAAAAAACCCTTAAATATCCATTTAATATTTTCCTTTTTATTCTTCTCACATTGCACTCAATGATATTTAACTAATCCATTACAGAGCATTGTATCATATTGAAAAGTACATTAGTAAGTTAATTACATCCAAATTAGTCAGTACAATCAATGGTCCAAGATTCTTTAAGCCATGAAACGAATGGCAAACAAATATATTTTCAGTACATTCCACACCACACAAATTATTAATTATCTCGGAAATTCCGTTTCGAAAACACTGTAGGTCTTCATCTTCACCGATTGATGTGAGAGAACACATATTAAATCTAACGAACCCGCTCTATTCTTAGTTTTTAAAAGTACCTACTTTTGCCGCTTAAACTAGAAAGCAAGTCAAGATACAGAGAGAAGGCGGAAAAAGGTCAACACGAAACGCAAGACATGTGATCATCCCACCCTAACAAAAATCGAGTGAGGGAAAGGTTATGTCCTTTCTGTTCGTCAAATTTGTGTTCTTCCCGCCTCTACCCTTAAAACTAAAGGTACATGCGGAATATACGAAAGGCGTCCCTGTTATAGCACAACCACAAATCAAATGACTTCTTACAAAAGACAGGAAAAGTGTAAAGGTCCCTTCTCTTTATTGATTAGGTTTGCATTCTTATTTAAATAAATAGTCTCATAGGCGAAATCACGTTTTTAATCAATTTTAGGTTTTCTAATTTAATATTATGCCCGGTATCATTTACGTGTTGTGCGACACTTGACGCTCTATCTTCCCGTACCTGTCGCACCTGATGTGTTCATTGAATCGGGTACCTATCGCTCGTTTCGTTTGACCAATATAGGCTTTATCACAATCACCACATGCAACTTTGTAAATTTCCGACCTTTCTCTCATGTCAGGTTTATCTTTTAGATTGCCAAGAAGGTTTTTGAGTGAATTTCGCGAACTGAAACATATGTTCATCTCTTGTCCCCTAAAAACCTTACTAATACCTCTAGGGAAGGGAAGTTTCACAAATTTCTTATCGCGGGTTACTGTTAAGATTAAGGTCGTGGAATTTCTGACATAAAGCCTATGTTGGACTTTCCTAAGCATGCGATCGACATCTATAGAAGAGTAACCGTTGTAAATAGCTACATTTTCTAGGAATTTTAGCTCTTTATTGTACCTACTTTTACTCAAGGGGAAATGCACCAATCTATTAATTCAGAAGCTAATTTTTATTAGGGTGGAATGGCCACATGTCTTGCGTTTCGTGTGGACCTTTTTCCGCCTTTTCTCCTTATTCAACTTGCTTTCTAATTTAAGCGGCAAAAGCAGGTATTTGTTATGTACAAGTACCTACTTTTCTTGAAAAGCAGGGATAGAGCGGGTTCGTTAGATTTAACATATATTCCCTCACATCAATCGGTACGTGGCTGAAGATGAAAATCCACGTGTCTTCGAAACGGCCTTTCCGAGTTAACTAATAATTTATGTGGTGCAGAGTGCGCCGAGAATATATTTGTTTGCTATACTACCCGACAATCCTTGCTATCATCATGAAACGAATATCGACGACAGTAGCCAGAGTTAATGAACAGTAAACCATTAACAGTTTATTTACTTAATAACTATGATGGATGAATCACTCTCTATACTTAATCAACATTGGAAAATACTGCAGAATTATTGGACAACACAACTGACACCGGAAGTTAATTTGGGTAACGCGTTCTGAAGATTCAATATGGTGGTCTTGTATCTTTAAACTTGAACAATTACACAATTTAGTATACCTTATATTGTGACCGTGGTTAGGTGCATTTACATTTCGTTTAACCCTCTAAGGCTTGAATTTTGACACAAGTAACCATTTTTTTTTTGTATTGCTTAGCGACAAAAACAGTTTTTCTGTTTCATCCATAGTTCTTTATTTAAACGAAAATACCACCCAGCAGGATCATTATGTGAAGTCAGTAGAATAATCTGTATCGATAAGAAGATAGGCGAGCCTGAATTGCGCCTCAGTTAATGAGAGACTTAGCAGTTCAAAATTAAATAATAAAACCCATATCTGAATTGCGCCAAAATCAATTCTGAACCACCAGCTCATCACCTGAATTGCACCCGAAATAAATTGCAAATTCAGAAGGAAGTAATTACTTTGCAAAAGATATGTATACGCATTCAAACATCTAGATCTATTCGCAATTTGTAAAAATGCAGGAAAATATTCATAAAGATAAGCATTAAACACATAGGTCCCTAAAAATGTTAAATAACAAATTTACCTTATTATTTACAGCATACTTATAATAAAAGTCTGGGTCTTCGATCTGAACGACGTGGGTTCATATCCCCGCCGGGACGGTTGGTTTTTAATTACGGATAAAAATCGATGTATGCCTTCTTTCACATAAGGAAGCAACCCTTCAATAAGATGTTTGGGCCCGCGTGAAAATCCCCACCAAATTTGGAACACCTCTGGATTCGGCAAAATTCTAGTGAGATTGGCTAAAGATCATAGTAATCGCTGCTTAGAAATGCGAGATGTATTCCGTAACCCAACTCTTCGCCCAATAATACAACAACAACCTATAAGTAATTTTCGAATTAATTTCCCCGATATATAATCATTAATTTTGCTTCGAATGAAATTTTGTCTTTGCTGTACTTCCCTGTTTATTTTATTTCTTTTCATTCTTCTGTATTGATTGTAACTTCACATCATTCTGCACATTCCGTAAGTCATCTACGAAGTCGTGGATATTGGAATGCGGTGAACCATAATAAGTTTTTAAGGTGCCATATAATGATTTTCAACAATTGGTGGTTCTTCATAAGGAAGCCGAAATTTCTGCCCAAATCTCTGGAGGAAACTTTGAAGTTTCGCTGATATATGTATCGACCAAATAGTCCGAAAATTGATTGATCCTTGTGTCATTTGGTTGATCAAGTTAGAGGTCAAACGCAAATGCATCACCCACTTCTTCAAGATGAATAAAAATTAAGCCAAAAACATGGCGTATTCATTTACCAATAGCCGATTTCGAGTGTTTGTATTTTCGGGATGATTCAACTTCTTGTGTCTTACGCCATCAAGGCTGTGCCAAATGGAATGACGGCCTAATACATGACTGTTTGGAAAAGTTTCATCGCACTTAAATGTATAGTGACTTCAAAATCAATAAGGATTGGGGAGGGCTCAAAAACAATTCCTAATTCTTGACACCTTCCCTTCAGTAGTTGAAATA
>JAROYC020000015.1:3512158-3531971 GCA_029619255.2 Dynastes hyllus
AGTATTTTCTTTATTGGGGAGTCTTTTTTTTTCGAAGTCCAAACTATCTCAGTCTTCGGGTTTTTATAAAGTTTACAATGTTTTCGCCATCCATCAGGTTCCTTATCTCGTGGTGGTCTATACCCATGTCAGTCTTCGGGCTTTTATAAAGTTTACAATGTTTTCGCCATACATCAGGTTCCTTATCTCGTGGTGGTCTATACCCCTCTTCTTGAGCCCTCTTTGGACCCACTTTTCTCAAAATTTCGCGTTCCACTATGCATGGCTTTTCTTGATCTTTCCGCACATTGTTTCCATTGTGTTACTACTGGTTTCATTAATATTTTATATACCCTTATTTTCGTATGTTTGCAAAACGTTTTGTCCTTTAGTAGTCTTTGGTATTTCCAAAATAGTTTATTTCCTGCCTTAATTCTTTCATTTATTTCTATGCTTCTATGTCTCTAATTTTTGCTTCTTTACTTATTTTCAACAATGCCTTTTTCAATTCTTTTTTGCTGGTAGATATTAGGGCTGAATTATCTGCGTACTTTTGTGCTTTGTGTTATTGTTTTGTTGAATCCTGCGTCACGTATCGCTCCTTCAAGCGCTATGTTGAGCAACGTTATCGATATGCTGTGCCCTTGCCTTACTCTTCAATCCTGAGTTCTGCTACTGCGTTCGACATCGCCATTTCTACCAGTCTAGTCGATTTTCCTGGAAAATCCATCTTCTTCATCTCTCTTGTTAGTTGTTCTCTTTCTATACTATCGAGAGTTTGTCAAAAATCTATGCATATTGTATACAGCAATTAGAGAGACTAGAGAACGACACTAATAACTGTCGTTAGTATTTTATTTGTTGTGTTCAATACCGTAATTACACGATAATTCTCGCATTTAGATGAATTTCTTTTTTTTTAAGATGGAGGTCATCTATCCTTTAATCTAGTTCATCGGCAGTCTTTCTTCCTTCCACATTTTCTTTATTAAATTATCTATTCTTTATAGCAGCATTTCTTAGCCACATTTTATCAGCCCATTGTTTATTTCTTCTGGTTCTGCTGTCTTATTTTGTTTCAATTCAATGTTCTTCTGCCCTTTTTGGTCTACATTTGTTCTTTCTTCTCCGCCTTCTGTTTCTGCTCTGGTCTTATCAAGTTCTCAACGTGTTCCTCCCATTCCTTCTTACTTATTTGATCCTCGGTCTATATGCTGCATTTTGCTTTTTAATATATTCGTACAGTTTCCTTCCATCTTTATTTCTTGTTTCTATCTCTTGTAGTTGTTCTGTGATCCATTCCTTATTTTTCATTGTAGAGTGTATCAGCCTTTCGTTTTAACTTTTGATATTCTTCTAACTCCCTCTCATCCTTCGTTTCTACCCAGCTATTTATTGCCTGTCTTTTTTCTACATTCGTCGTTATACTATTACTTTCCCTTCCTTTCTCTTGCCGTTCTCACTATCCATTCCGTCATTTCGATGATGGCATTTTGTATCCTGTTATTGGTAGCTTGTATCATTATTATTTATTTCCCTTGGTGTGATAGCCACTAGCCCTGCTACCCTCGCAGAGCGTAGGACATTGCTCATTGCTCACTTCTGCAGAGGTCGATATAGCAATTAATTTTGACGTTGCCAGTGATTAGAGTATCTTTAATTAAATGCTCTCGTCCATACATGTATATAGAAAGAATTACTAGTAGATTGAAATATTGTTTTGAACTCTACCAAACCAGTGATTTAAAGTGCAAAGAGTACCGGTCCTAATATCTCCCTTGTGGTACACCTGTGTTGATAGTAGCATAATACGTTAAAATTGGAACTATAGGTAGTATTAACATAATGTTATCTATCTCTTAAGAATGAGCTGATCCAGCTTAATATCATGTAAACAACTATTACTGTATCTTAATGGTAGACTTGCTGATCATATAACATAACCATTATATGCAGATAATTCAAAAGGAGATGCTTGTGAAGATGACGAAGATGGCGACGGAATTAGAGACGAACTCGACAATTGCCCGAATAACACCCAAATCTACAAAACCGACTTCAGCTCTTTCCAAACGGTAATGTTAGATCCGGTCGGGGAGTCCCAATTAGATCCAGACTGGGTCATTTACAACGAAGGTGCCGAAATAACTCAGACTATTAACAACGATCCTGGTTTAGCGGTTGGTTACGATCAAATAGGTGGTGTCGATTATGAAGGTACCTTCTACGTCGATACAGATAACGACAATGATTATGTTGGCTTCGTCTTCAGGTAAGGTTTTGCCGATATCACGAGTTAAAATCCTAGTACGGATCTGTCTTACAGTTACCAAAGCAATAGGAAGTTCTACGTCGTAATGTGGAAGAAGGAATCGCAAAGTTATTGGTTATCAACTCCATTTAACGCCCTCGCTATGCCCAGTGTTCAAATAAAGCTGGTAAACTCGGTAACCGGGCCCGGAGAAATGTTGAGGAACTCATTGTGGCATACTGGGACAGTTAAAAATCAAGTAACTCTCCTATGGGAAGATCCAAGGAATGATGGTTGGAAATCGTTTAGATCATACAGATGGAAATTGGTGCACAGACCAAGAATAGGGCTAATTCGTCTTAAAATCTTTGATGGCGATAAACTAGTAACAGACTCAGGTAACGTCTTCGACAAAACTCTGAGAGGAGGTAGACTGGGTGTATTCAGCTTCTCGCAAGAAGCAGTAATCTGGTCTAATTTGGAATACAAATGCAACGGTACGTTTTGGCAAAATTTAATATATTTCATATCGAGTAATCTAAATTATGTTATTACCTTCGTTCCAGATTACATTCCAAAGGACATCTATAATGAATTGGCTCCTCCGTTGAGGAATAATGTTCTGAGGGAACCTTGAATTATAAGCAAAAGCTATCGAATTTTATATAATATACCTCCATATTTTGTAAATTAACAATAATAGATATTTTATACATGTTTTGTACTTATGTAAATTTTATTAATACGTTTATATGGTTCCAATTTTGCATTATATTTAAAAAAGTATTTATTATTAATGTTATTTGCTAAAATAATTAAGAATTTAAAATCTTATTGTCGTTATAATTTCCCAAATTATACAGTAGTTGACCTGCAGGTAACTAATTCTACCTAAAGTTACATATGGTATTTTTCAAATGCTTGATACTTATATCAAGCATGAAAGGAATCAAGAAAATTCTTAAACTTTCTTGATTTTTTTCATTTCTCATTTTCTTATTGCCCTGATTCTGCTCTATCGTAATCTTCTTCAAGTTTGTTTCAAGTCCTTTGCCAAAAGAATGGATCGTCACTGTGATAGTTTCACGCTTCTTATCATATTATTCAAACGAGATTGCGTGATTTCAATGTGATTGCATGACGCAGTGAAATTTGATGGTTTATATATTGATACGCCTGCATCCTCAGTTTTCATGGTTTCTAATACTGATAGCTCAGATTGTTCCGTTGAAATTGGTTTTGTTGGAACAGAAATTGTATTTGAATGCGGCAGCGGCAATTGAGTATGTATGTTGTTGGAATATATTTCAAAGAACCACTTTTTCTTCTGTTCATACCGTCAGTATAATTCACGCACGCATAACATTCAGCTGGATCATGTTCTCTTGGATCTATCCAAATCATCGAAACACCAAATGGCATAGCGACTCCGGTTTTTGTCCATTTATTCAAATTCAAAACGCATGTTGTACAAACAATAGGCGGCGTCCAATACACATCAGTAAAAACATTTTGTGAGAAATATTGTTGATACAAATCAACAGTTTCAGCACTTATTTTACGCCGAGTGGTCTTAATTACAAATTTTCCACGCAGGTAACAAAAGGTATTCAATTTAGAAAATTTATCCATTTTTAATATTTCAAATTAATTGATTTTCCAAGCCAATACAATGAACAATTTCGAACTTTTCACTATTCACTTCGGTTTGGGTTATTTGCTTTAATATTTAGATGTTAACACTTTGACTTCTGAAAACTGGGCTGAAGACTGGGCTCTCAGCGGTTAACAGCGCCGCTTATATACTCATTTCCTAGAAGATTCGCGAATGGTCCATGAACGGTCCACGGAAGGTTCTCGAAGGTTCCAGAAAGCTCTTCGGCCATTGATCGGATTTTCCAGGACATTCCAGAATGTTCCAGAAGGTCCCTTAGACCTCAAATGTTTAAATTGAAATTGCTCGAATGCGCGAGGTAACTTTTAAAAACGGTTGGCAGCCTTGGATTCAGTGCATTCGAATTAGGTTTATCCCCCGGGTGCCCAGATATTGCATTTTGCAACTAGCACAGTGCTATTATTTGTTTCTCTACAGTAGAACATGCGTCCTTCTATCCTCCTACTGCACTCGAAACATGGCATATTACGCAGTGATTAATTGCAGGTCTTAACACGTATAGGTTATAGCAGAGCATATTGTGAAAACGTAATCGTAAAAATAAATTAAAAACGGCTTATTATGCATCATAGCAGTGAAAGTGGAACCTTTTCAAAGTTCGAGTAGTGATTACAAACCATCGTACGAAGATAGATCTAGCTCATCTGATTCTGACGCCCAAGAAATAGAAAAGGAAACTGTTGAAGATGTAGATGGAGGCAGTAACACCAAACCTGATCGGAAAAGAACAAGAAATATGGCAGGGTGGACAAGGAATGTGCAACAAATTAAAAGGGCTAGAGGCGACATTTTTAAATATACGTCAACAGGAAAATGGGTATTAGCAAGGAAACAAATATAAAAGTCATTCGAATGGTGTATATTCCGCAACTCCCAGCTCTGCGTTTCTTCACTACTTTACTATGCTAAAAGCAAAATCCGAATTTCCATCTTGTACCACACTGTGAGCTAACAAACATTTAGAATACCAGAGTGTTATGCTACTAGCCGAAGAATACGTGGGAAACGATTATATGCATTTCTACCACACTCTTCGATCAGATAAATCTGCATCAGCGGATTCAGATGTGACAGATTTTTCTGATTCCGAATAAGAGAAAGATGATTTTTGTTATATTGATTTCCTTATGTTTTCTTTTTGTTTAAATATAACTATAAAGTGATCTTTATCCTTTACTGAATATATTCTTTTGTTAGTAGGTTACTGCAAAGTTATGTCTAATAAATACTAATAAAAGAAAAATTGTTATTACTTATCTTATGGTTGCATCGTATTGTAAAGTAGGCAATCGGAGATACCTTTTACCATTCTTGCACCACACGCTATTTTTAGGGTATATTAACGAAAATTTTACTGTAACTTATTTATTCAAACAATGTAAGAACTTTAAATATTAACGGAAAAATAATTCCTTTTTTGGTGTCTCCTATAAAATTTATATTTTATTACTTAGGTCTTCAATTTCTAACTCTCAAAAACAAGGGACATCCTATTGTATACAGGCTGATTCATTTTCGACCCTTGCCAGAGGGAACTCGCTTATTATTGGAGATAGAGAGTAGGTTTAAATTTCGTAAAGTTGCTAAATTTTGTGTTTATTACGAATCCGAACAGTTAGCATCTAGAAGATGGCCATTGAAGTCGTTGCTATGTATGATTCCTGCTGATTAATTTTTTTTTTAATAGAACACCTATATGTTCTTCCTGAATTTGATAGAGGACTTATTATAAACATATCCCTATACCTAAACTGTGTCGTTCTTTATATGCAGAGTTTTTCGTTTAAAAACAGAGTTCTGCGACGAAAAATTGAAAACTTCTGTATGTTAACTTCACGTTGTCCCCCACTTTTAGTGTTTTGAAATTTTACCAGGCTAACGCTTTGTGCCTGGTTTGTTTGTTTCCGTGCCGGGTTTTTTAAATTTATTTAACCCCCTTCTCGAAAAGTCGACTACCCCGGAATGGGGCTGTTGAAATTTTTATTTAGCAACCACCCCACCAATTTTTCGGAACAACAACATTTTTCGCTGACTTGTTACATAAAATTTTGGTGCACCACCTTCTAGATCAGTGGTCGCCAACCCGTCGATCGCAAGCTACCGGTATCTCGCGAAGGCAATTCTGGTAGCCCACAACATTTTTTTTAAAAAATAAAAAAATGTAAAAATCATAGAAGTTTCCGTAAATTTCGCAAATTCTCATAAAAAATTACAAACCCCCGCAAATTGCGGTAAAGCGATCTGCCGCCACGCCCACCACGCTAGAACTTTCAGAAGATCAGCGTGCTAGTGTTCGGGAACGATCTGGGTTGCTTTGAAGGGGATATATGCCAACCCGCGGCGACATTGCGCTCAGTTGAAAACTGAACGGCATAATCAACGTCCAGCGGTTGGGTTACAGTTGGCCTGCAATTAAAAAAAGGGCGAAGGTAGAAAGAAGTTAAAGACATACCTTTTCCATTGGAATGGGAAGAAAAATTCTTTCCCGGAAGTTAAAGGTAAAAATGTACGTTTGTTATGTAATACTTCTGTTTCGTTGCAAAAAAAGGAAATATTGAGAGGCATCATAAAACTGTACATTCGAATTTTAAAAAATCATTCCCATTACATTCTGCCACCAGAAAAACTGAAACAATTAAAAGAACAGTTAATTGGACAACAGTCAATATTTCTAAAAACAGTCGACAAAAATAAGGCTGCGACTGAAGCATCATACCTTGTCCCAAAAAATTTCAAAAAAGAAAAAACCCCTTATGAAGAGGGGGAAATGATAAAACAGGCTTTTTTAGAAGCTGCAGTTTTGTTTTTGCCAACCTTTAGAAAAAAAGGCGGGGGATGGTATTCCAAAAAATTTACAACTTTCTGCAAATTACAGTGATGAGACTATAGAAATAATGGGCAATGATATTTTTTTACAGTTAAGAAGTGACTTAGATAACTGTGTTTTTTTTTCCACTGTAACTGGATGAATCAACAGATGTGGGGGCATTTTCCCAGATGGCCGTATTCGCCAGGAGGGTTTTTTAGTGATTTTACGATTAAAAAAATTTTTTGAAGTCATTCCATTAAAAAGGACGTATTTTACGGGGGCGGGAAAGTAGTTTTTTTCATTTCAAAAATTTATTTCTTCTGAGAAAATTAAATATCGAAAATGTAGGCTTGACAACCGATGGCGCTCCAGCTATGGGGGGTTGTGATAAGGGTCTGGGGGGTTATGTCGTAAAGATGAAAATTTTCCGCAATTTCTCTGTTACCACTGCATTATCCATCAGCAAGATTTTGTGGAAATTTTCTAAAAAAAATAACGTTTTTGAAATTGGGGTTAAAAATAAAAAATTTGGCGAACAAAGAAGATTATTCAAAACCTTGGGCCCATGAAATTGACTGTCAATACGGGGGGCTACTTTTCCTCTGAAGTCCGATGGTTAAGAGGACGAGGGCTGAAACGTTTTAATGATGTCCATCTGCCCCTGGTTTTAATTTTTCAAACAACGCGATGAACCGATTCCGGAAGTGGAAAAAATTTAATCTGGCTTAGAATTTTGATTTTCTTTGGGGGACATTACAGAATGAATGAACTTAATTTACAGCTTCAGGGAAAAGACAAAGAACTAGTGAAATGATTTCGATATACAAGCATTTATCAAAAAAAATTTATTTTGGGAACAAAACCTAATCCCAAACCGCCCCGGGAATTAAAACCCTTGGAACCCTATGGCGGGAAATATCGTAGAAATAGTTTCTAACTTGAAGGATAACTTCAAAAAAACATTTTAACGATTTCAACGAAATTGATTTAGCGGCGCAATTTGTTGTTTCAAACCCCTTTATAGGAATTGGGTATCCAACAGTTTGAACTTGTGTTATGAGAACTTTGGCGAAGAATCGTTCTTTGAAATGGGAAATGACTGGGGTTTTTAAAATGATTTAGCTTTAAATCGTTTGTCTCAAAAACAAAATGGTTTTGGCCCTTTTGTAAGCAAAGACAAATATTCCGTTCTCATGGCGTGTTGCCTTAAAAAATGAAAGGGGTTATTTATTCAACCCATTTGTGTGAATCTTCTTTCTCCAAATGAAATTATTTAAAACAAATATCGCAATCGACTTACAGATGAACATTTAGATAAAAATTTTATTCGAATGGTTGTATCAAACTATACTGCAAACATTAAAAAAAATTTTGATGAGTCACAGCCTTCTCATTAAACAATTTTTTTTCTGCACATGTTTCTGTTTAAAATACTGCGTTACTTTTTTGTTATTTTTATTCACTTTTATTAAATCGTATGTGACATGCCATTGTGGTTGCATAAAAATTTTGTTTATTTTTCAAACACCTACGATTGGTAGGTATGGATTTAGTTATGTAGTATGTGTAGTTATTAGTTTATTTGTATTAGTAAAATAAATACATGTATGTCGAATATAACTGTGCATTATTTCATTTAGGTTGGCTTACGACTAGGTAGCTCACTGTTTGTTCCAAAATTATCAAAGTAGCTCAACACATTGAAAAGGTTGGTGACCACTGTTCTAGATATTTGAAATTTGGCGTTGGTGCATAAATCAGCGTAAAACATTGATATTTTCAATTGTTTGCTACATTAATCGTTTCTTTCAGGGTATGCATTTTGACGTAATGATATGAATGAAGAAAAAACCACAATATAAGTTAATTGATTCTTTATTTGATCTTTGTCTGAATTCGGTATACATAATATTAAATAAGGTGAATGTGTATGTAATATACATATCATATTTCTTTGTTTGCCTTCTTATTTACATGCAGATTTGTAACAAAAACACAAATGCATTAAAAACAATGACCAGAGTAACATATTACGTTATTTGAATGACATCTCTTCTAAATCGATGGACTAATACCTAAGTTTCGAATAAAACAGCTAGACTTATGACTATTTATATAAAAATCAAGCATCCCTATTACTGCTCTGCGTTAATTTCTCACAATATATGGCACTTGAACAAGTATCTTAATGTTTATAATAACAATGCGGCAGTAATATTTTATATTAATTTTAAAACTATATTATCCCTTACTTTTGCTAGATTCGTTATCAAAAACAGTGTATTAGTGAGACAAACCTTACTTTCTGCTTTAACTGTGAGATAAACTTGGTCCCTAATAGATGTAATGAATTTGAGAATATTAAACGTAATTCTAAATATCAGGGTAACCTATACTTAAGAAGTAGGTACATATATAAAAATTTTGCCATTCACTTTAAGTAGTGGTAAATTAGAATTAAATTAAAGTAAAAATTCAACATTTTTATCTACTAAAGGCATTTAATTTGAAAGAATCACAACTAAGGACCATGATAAAATAGAGTATCAAGCATTATAACTACTAGATTTAGTAATTATTACATATGTACATTACATTGATGAAATTGCTACTTATTAAAATACGGTACGTGCCAAGAAGGAATGACAAGAATTAGAGATAGTATTGCTAGCCTACGTAGCAAAACTCATGACATGGGACGTACTGTATATCGTACCTTTCATTAACTGGGAAATATTAAAATTACTATAAATATATATAATATATATGTATGGTATATATACAAATGAACATTAGTATACCGTACGAATTTTAATGCTTTGGAATCGTTTGTTTTTTACTTCCATTTTATGGAAAAGAAACATCGTAACAATAGTTTTTCTTATATTATTATAAGAAATCAACAAAACTAAATACAGTCGCATTTATAAAATTTGAAAACGTTTATAAGAAATAGTATTTGGCATTTTTATCGGATACGCATTTTATAAACGCTCTGTATATATAACGAGATTTATAAATCGAATAATTTATCATTTTTCAACATACTCGTACACTTGTTCCTTTCTCGATTGACCTAAATAGTATTGAAACAATTTATAATTATAGCTAACCCTGAAAATCGTCCTAAATACATATATGAATTGCACCATTGGTACAGTTTTTGATGCTTTTGGCTAAAGTTTATGACATTTCCTAAAACTTTATCTACACTTCTGTATGTCCTTTCGTCAGCTCAGACAGTTGATGCGGATCTGCGTTCATCTTATCCTCCAAGGATATGTGTTTTAATTCTCCCTTGCTGAGATGTCCAACAATAACAGCTCCTAATGAATCACCAATCACATTGATGGTAGTACGGAACCGGTCTCTGTACGAAAAAGAAAGAATAATCGTAATCGTAATAGCTTTGGTACATCAAGATAGTGAATAGAACATTTTTCGCAGTTAAGAGCAAGCGCAAATGCAACTACCTTTATTTGAAAGAAAAAATAGCGCAAATTAATGTTTGAAAGGGAGGAAACGAGCAGATATTGGTGTAAATAGAGTCTAGTCGGCAAGCTACGTTTTAATCCATTAAAAAATAAATGAAACCTTTGTTGAGATTTCCATAATTAAGTACAAATGCAAAAAAGGTGTCTTTATTTTGAGAAAAATTAAAAAAATATAATCATGAAAACGGAAAAAGGTACTGTATTATTCAAAATGCAACATGTACGAGGATGGTACACAGCGATGTTCCAACCTTTTTGGGTCATCCAAATCAGATTTGTCGAAGTGTGCAAAATAGGCCTCTGTTTCGGCAATGACCTTCGCATTTGACGTGAGCCGCTTTCTCCCAAGCCATTTTTTCAAGTTTTAAGAAAGAAAGAAGTCACAGAGGGCCAAATCTGGTGAATATTGTGGATGAGGCACCAATTCGTACGATAGTTTTGCTGTCGCAATTGCCGATGAGTGGGCCAGGGCGTTATCATAGTGGTAGAGATTTTTTTCTTCACGAGGTGGGGCCTTTTTCTCGTTAAAAATAATCAATTAATATTATGCCGTGCGATTCAAAAAAAAAAAAAAAGTAGTCACTATAACTTTTCTAGCTGATGGGAATCGTCTTCATCTTCATTGGTGCATGTTTGCCGCTTTTGCACATTTCAGACGTTTACCCGGCAGTCTGCTAACACGATAGCAGGAACTTTAGTGATCGTATCGTCCGTCACCTCAATGGGACGACCTGGCCGCTTCTCATCAAAGGCAGATGTTCGGCCACGCCAGACTGAATTACCGAATCCCTCAAGAGCGTCATTTGTTGCCCGCCGGGTCTAAAATTCAGCCAACAGACCTGACCCGAAACCGACTCTGTTTTCGATTCTGTAACGGCTTAAATAGCCCTCGGCTCCTCTCCGCCCTTTTAATATGTAAATACATCTCCAGCCAACGATAATTTCGAGAAAATTATAATAAATATCACTTGTGTATTGTTCAGTTACGTCTTAGAAATATACTTACCTGTTTCCTTGGTTGTAACTTATGTACTCATTAATAGAGTAACCTAAACTTGCGGACTCGCATAGGCGTCGGTATTACGGGTTAATATAAGAATACGAAAAATTCATAAATGAACTAAACCGGTAGAGAAGCAGGCATGTAGTGTCAACCTTGAATATAAATCATGTTAAACCGCGCTGAGAGAGATTTCGTTTCAGTACCGGTTGAGCTGTTGCAGAGATTAGTCAGACGGTCAAGGTTAATAGTACTTACGTGTCGCTTTTGAAAATGTAGCTGGTGTTTTTTGTGTGTTGTAGTATTATACCAAGTACATAATTAGTGTATCGTTTCATATAGAACTAATATTTACATACCTAAGAAAACAATGCCTCGTAATAGATTTGCTACTAATGTACATAAGTATGTGTCACTTTTTCCCCATTTAAAATATGACGGTAGTGCAGTTTTTTTGCTTAATATGCAATGTTCGTTTGGCTGCATTGGACAGAACTGATTGCCAGAGGCATAATGATAGTATTAAGCATATGAGAAATGCAAGAACTGAAATACCTTATACACTATTCCTCATACATTTATTAATTATGTTTACCTCTTGTAATCTTCCGTTGTCGTTGGTGAGAAAAGCAGCTTTTAAAACGTTTTGGCGACAATACGTTCCTAAGTACCCCTTACCCTCACAAACACAATTACAGAATCATTTGCCGCGAATGAAAGAGATGCTAGAAAATGTGTGTAAACGTGATTTGTGTTCCAAAAAAATATGGATTACCATGGATGAGACGACCGATATAAAGAAAAACAGTATTGTGAATGTAATAGCGCGTTTATCTAGCGAGAACACAGCATCTCGATATTTGTTAGCTTGCAAACGTGTTCAACAATGTACCGCGGAAAATATTCAAAAAGTGATAATATGAACGCTTTGAAAAAATTTAAAATTGCCCAAGATCAAGTTGTGATGATTGTGACAGATAGTGCAGCAACGATGTTAAGTGTTGGGCGATCGCCAAAACATATATTTCCTAACTTAATACATATAACCTGCGTGCTGCATGCTTTGCATTTAGTTGGTGAAGTTGTTCGACAACATTACGGAAACATTGATCGGATGATTAGGTACTAAAGCAGTGTTTCGTAAATCTCTTAAACGTTTAAAGAATTTCGTAAATTTTTTCCAGGTATTCCAAGAACCTACTGAACCAATTTTAAAGCGATGGGAATTTACTTGGCTAACAGCAGCTTCTTACTATTTGATCCATTTTCAACAAATTCAATCAGTTATAATGCGATTTAATCGGAATGAATCCAAAGCAATTAGAAAGTCAATTTCAAATTCCACTCAACTTTTAGAAGATTTAACAACAATATGTACCAATTATATAGTATTATAGATGCCATCAGAAAACTACAATGTACTGGATTGTCATTGCAGGAATCATTAGACATAGTGGAGAGTATAAAAAATAAATTACACACATTAAATGATACGCCGGTTATGCGCTAGTCAAAGTTGGCAGATGTTTTTAGGAAAAATCCCGATTTTAATACTTTAGAGGCCGTTTATAATAAGTGTAAGAATAGTGCGAACTTTTAAGTGATTTTGAAAAACAGTTTCTACATGCAAATGTAACTTCCTTAGATGTGGAGAGATCGTTTTCTATGTATAAGAATATTTTTCTTGTCGACGCACAAGGTTTAAAGAAAGTAACTGTGGAAACATATGCAATGATGCAAGTTTACAGTAGTAATTTGTTGAATAATTAGCAAGTAAGTTTATTTATGAATTTTTCGTATTCTTATATTAACCCGTAATACCGACGCCTATGCGAGTTCGCAAGTTTTGGTTACTCTACTCATTAATTTTTTAAATGCTAACACTCAAATAACTGCAACAAAAACGGCTAAATAACTTCTTTCGCTGTTTTTAAGGTCCGTTTTTAATGTACGAGGGTAAGTCAAATATTATCTACACATTCGCCATAACAAGCTTTAAAGGTTATCGTAGTGGCAGCCGCTTCCGCATGCGTTGAGTTGGCATCTCTGTGGTCATGTGTGCGGAATTTAATCACGATCGCGTCATTTGTCTGCTAGCTACAACGAGCAACGTCAGCTCCACTATTAGTTTGCACCAAAGAGGAACAACGACCAGTGATCCGATTTTTGTGGTCAGAGGGTGTGAAATGTGCTGAAATTCACTGGAAAATTTTTTTGCCCAAAACCTTTTTTTCTTTTTAAAAAATTTTTTTCAAATTTCGTAAAAAGTGTGCAGATTGGGGACCACGAATGCTTACCGCAAAAAAAAAAAAAACGTTTTGGGCCGTTGATGAAACGTTGGGGTTTATCACTACGAGCCCCAATCAAACGCCAGAGTATGGAATGGGAAACACCCAGGACCCCCCAGACGAAAAATTCAAGACCTCGCTATTGGTTGGGAAGGTGATGCTAACCGTTTTTTTGGGACGAAAAAGGCCCTATACTTGACGACTACTTGGACAGAGGGGCTACCATAAATAGTACGGGGTTTGGGGGATTTGTTGGCGAATAAGCTGAAATCAGCAATTGAAAAAAAACCCGGTCCCTCTCAAAAAAAGTTGTTTTGGGCAAGAAACGCCTGTAAACCTTTAAAGCCCGGGGAAACACCTTCCCAAACCCCCTGATCTCGCCCCCTCAATTTTCCCTCTCTTTGGACCGCTAAAAAGGAAGCTTTGAGAGGTCGTCGTTTTCCCCCAGACACAGACATTCGGGATGCGTTGAAAAAAGTGGCTTCACGACCAACCGAAAACCTTCTACCAAAAGGCATACGGAAGTTTTCCGCTGGACCAAGTGCATTGCTAAAGGTGGAGATTATATCGAAAAAAATTGTATCTGTTGTACACCTAGCTTTGTTTAATACAGTTGTAGAACTAAAAGTGTAAGTAATTTTTGACTTACCCTCGTAACTTCTTCCTACAAGCACGTAGAAGATAAATTCTACTTTGTATTTCTCACAATTTTACAAATTAAATATCGCTTTGTAGTAAGTTGTTAAGTTCGCTAGCAAATGTCCGTATTTCACCGTTGCCGATACTTGCTAATATCAGTTTGTTAGATTCTAAATTTGGAACTCGGTAGCTTTTAAAAACGAAATAGGAGAGTTAAAGAAAATAAATTTAGTTGATTGTAATTTGAATTGGGATATAAAATATTCAATTCGAAACAAATTTTTCCGAAAATTTCCCTTTGGGTTTTTTCCATTGTAAACCCGTACGACTGGGAAAACCAAGGGAAATTCTCGAAACAATTGTTCTGAATTTAGTGTTTGGCATAGATTTAAAAATAACTTCGTTCTTTTCTTCGATAAACAAACTTGATATTTATTTAAAAGAAAATCGAAAGGAAAGAGAGCCTCAATAATCCTTCACCGCCAATCAGAATTACATACGCTTAATTGTGAAAAGACTAAAAAGTTAAAATACATAAAGATAAAAACGTAGAATGGCGGTACAAATTTCCGGAAATTCCCCTTTGATCTGAAATCCTATGCCATTTAACAATCACATTAATTAAAAATCACTTAACCCAGATACTACCGAAACATTTTTTCTCTTGGTTTAAAAAGTCGATGCAATTGCTACCATCTCCTAGTATTTACAACTTTTGGAAATGTCCTTTATGAAGGGCGTTGACATTATCAGAGATAATATACTGTGCATGTAAAAGCTATAGTTAAATTGTAGCTATTAAACAAGAGCAGATTTAATCAAAAAAACTATTTACTTCCTGTGCAACTAGATCGTCGACGTGAGTCTAAAGATGAAGTAAGCCAATCATAGATTTTAAAAACGAAAGCTCCATTACTTACAGCAGCCAATCAACAGCCAGGATCAGAGATACGTCATCTGCAGGTAATCCTAATGTGTCAAGTACCATCACCATGGTAACCAAACCAGCTTGGGGTATACCAGCTGCACCAATACTGGCAAATGTTGCTGTTATACTACAAAGATGATATTTATTTTGTTAAACATTGATTCAAAATCTGTTTTTTCGTTAACTTTACCTTACAGCGACTATATGACCGAAGTTGAAATCTTTCCCTCGAAATTGGGCAATGAATAACGCAGCTACCGCTTCATAGAGGGCGGTGCCGTCCATATTAATTGTAGATCCTACCGGAATGACGAATCTTGTAACTCTGGGATCTACGCCGATGTGGTCTAATGTTTGCATCGTCAATGGCATTGTGGCAGAACTATTGATAGCAAAGATGATTTGGTTAATAAAAATTGATTTTTTTTCTTTTTAACTTCGTACCTGGACGCCGTTCCAAATGCTGTTACTAACACAGGTGCCAGTTGACCTAATACTTTAAAAGGTAATTTTCTTGTTACAAGAAAAAATATAATCGAAAGGGTAATAAAACCGTGTATCGACAAGCCTAGCAGTACCGTTAGAAAATACAATCCCAGTCTTTCCACTAGATCGCCAAGGTTGGATGCCGAGACCACTTTTGCTGTTACGAGAAAGAAGACACCAATTGGCGATAACCTGAAAACAAGAATACATGTAATGTAATTTTGGAATTACTTTTCTAAGACCGAAACACTTCATTAACATTGGGTCTTTTATAGTTGTTTATTTTAACAGTAAAACTGAACTGCTGAGGATGGTAGCTTAACTATTAAGAAGTGCATCCAATGTTAGCGGAGGATTTGATAAGTGCTTCAGTGCCACACGAATACGCGATTGAGCATTTTTTCTTAATAACCCTTATACCTAGAAAAAAGCTTTTAAACTAGCAAAAACCGTGGCAAATTTTAAAGGCTTTACTATATTATGCAACAACTTCCATCTTCCCGGAAATCGGCTTATCAGATACTAACAAATTTAAACCGGCGGCCTACCATAATTAATTAATTGGAATAAAGTTCAAGTAAATAAAGAAATAACAACAATTAACAAGACAAATAAAAATAAGCAGAAAATATTAACAAGAACGAAAATATGAAGACGTAGAATAAATAGCAAGAGTAAACTTCGCTTTAAAATTAAGATTTGACAGATTGACCATTTTTGTGATTACGTTGCTTAGCAACAAACTCTATGGATGATCCTGGCGTCATAGGAGACAATTTGGTGCGTTCGATCTGTTTTCTGCTAAAAACACTAGCTTCTATCGTTCAAAAGATTGTATCAGGATCTCTCGCTGTATAAAGCGTTCTATATAACGATAGTCCATTTCACTGTACTAGTGAGACGTTATATGCTCTATATGAGTCGTTTACTACTCTTTGATCAACGCTGTCATATAACACATGGGCTGAAAAGTCCCGGGTCTGACAAAGAAAACACATTTTTTTTTGTTCAAAATTAGCTTTATTCATCAACGTAATTTCCATCAAGAACAACGCAATCATTCCAGCGCCGCTCTAACATTTCAATACCACTTGTAAAACGATTTATCTTTTGCCTCAAAATATGCCTCAGTTTCAGCGATAACCTCTTGATTCGAGCGAAATTTCTTACCGGGGAGCATTTTTTTTAGGTCTGCGAACAGCCAGTAGTCGCTGGGAGCCAAATCTGGCGAATACGGTGATGTGGGAGCAATTCGACGTTCAATTCATGTAGTTTTGCCATTGTTTTGATTGACTTGTGACACGGTGCGCCATATGCGGACGTTGCTTTGCAATTTCGGCCTTCAGACGCTCCAGTAACGCTATATAATATTCACTGTTGATGGTATTTCCCTTCTCAAGATAGTCGATGAATATTACACCACGCACATCCCAAAATACCGAGGCCATAACCTTTCCAGCCGATTGTTGTGCTTTCGGGCGCTTTGGGCGAGGTTCACCAGTTGCTGTCCACTCAGATGACGATCGTTTTAATTCCGGAGTGAAGTGATGGATCCATGTTTCATCCGTTGTTACATATCGACGCAAAAATTCCGGTTTGTTACGTTTAAACATGGCCAAACACTGCTCAGAAGCATCAACACGTTCTTGTTTTTGGTCAACAGTGAGCAAACGCGGCACCCATTTTGAACAGAGCTTTCTCATAGTAAAATGCTCATGCAATATAAAGCCAACACGTTCTTTTGATATCTTTACGATGTCAGCTAACTCACGCAACTTCACTTTTCGATCATTCAAAACGATTTTGTGGATTTTTTTGATGTTTTCTGGTGTTACCGCCTCATTTGGACGTCCACTGCGTTCTGCATCATCGGTGCCTCTACGACCACGTTTGAAGTCAGCAAACCAACGTTTTATTGTTGTTTCTGATGGAGCGGAGTCCCCATAACACTTTTCAGCCATTGCTTCGCTTGAACGGTATTTTTCCCATCAAGAAGCAGTGTAAAATTAAAACATGAAATTGTTTTTGACCCATTGTTTTGGAAATAACAAAAGTAGCGTCACTCTTAGCACAATAACTCACAAACTAATGAATAGAATATCATGAAATTTTAACAGCTGTCTTTTCAAGGTTAGTACTAACTGCAAAACAGGTGAATGCAATAAAACTAGCGCCATCTATGTGTTAGGCCCGGGACTTTTCAGCCCATGTGTTAATATGTATATCCTTGAAAACACTCGCAAAATAGTTTTTTTTATTACAAATATCTCCAAAATCATTACATAGCGTACAGTACCAAAATTATCTAACATATTTGTTATATGTTTTACAATTTCATAGATAATCGCCCTGTGAAGTCATTCCCTGAGTTGTTAATCTAGTAGAACTGAGAAGTCATACATACGTAGTAAAAAATATATTACACGCTGACAATATAATGTCTATAGACTTTTAAAATTATGCTATTAATTAAAAATGATAATTTCAGAAGTGTTTAAATGTCTACAAAACACTAAAAAATATGAGAAGTAAAAAAGAATATGACAATATCGGTTAAAAGTGCAGAAGGTGTATTACTAACAGAGGAAAAACAGGTTATGCAATGATGGAAAGAATATTTTGAACAACTACTAAACACAAATAATTTAGTTCCACAGACATAAACTGAAATAATGAGTAACATAGAGGAAATTTAATTGGGAACTATTACAAAAGAAGAGGTCGATGAAGCAATAAAAAAAACTAAAAAATGGCAAATAAAAAGGGAAAACCAAAATAACTGGAAAGATGTTAAAAAAAATATAGGACTAACGGGAAAAAGAGGTGCTTAAACAAATATTTAACAAAGTATGGAATGAAGAGAAGATACCAGCAGACTGGAAGATAGGAGTTATTTTGAAACAGTTCACTAAAACCCTTACCACAACACTTAATTCGTACTGGACGCACGTTTTGATAGCCAAGCTATCATCATCAGCAGCAAGACTGCACAGTGTACGGTGGTTAAAGTCTTGGAACAAATAATAGATAGAAAACTTAGAATAACAACAGAAGCTACATTGTCAAATTCACAAAACGGATTTAAAAAAGGAAGAAGCACTCAGGATCACGTCTTCACAATTAAGGAAATTATAAACAAAACTCTGACATATAATAGGGCATACTTTGCGTTTATGGATATGGAAAAGGCTTTTGATAGAGTACCAAGAAAAGAAATCTAGAACACCTTAAAGGAAAAAAATGTTGGGTAACAAGATGATCAATGTAATTAAATGCATGTACGAAGAAACCAACAACTGTATAATAAAGGACAACATGAAATCAGAAATATGTAGGACCAATGAAGGCGTACGACAAGGAGGAGGCCTTAGCCCACTGTTATTCATTATATACATGGATGAGATTATTAGAGAAAGTAATAAAAGCACTAAACCAATATACATAGGATACAGAAATCTGCAACCAGTCGAAATTTCAGATTGTGCCTTTGCAGACAATATGGTGATTTCTGCAAATACTGAAAAGAACTTACAGGACAACCTTATAATATGGAATAATGTAATAAAAGAGAAAGACATGAAACTAAATAAATCTAAAACAAAAGTAAAAGATGGTAGCAAAAGAAAAAAGGAAATACACATACATATAGAAGGAATAGAACTAGAACAACTAGACACATTTTAAAATTTTTAAAAAAGATTTAGGGAAAAATAATAATGATTAAATAAAAAAAAAGAATACAAAAAGCAAAAAATGTATACCATGCGATGAGCAAAGGGCTTTAAAAAAAAAAAGAAGGGAAAAACAAACCAAAAAGAAGTATTTAATCCGGGTACCCAGTCAACCCTCAAAAAAACAAGCTACGAGCGATTGAAATGAGGACCTAAGAAGAGGGAGGGGTGACAAGGAAAAAAGACTAAGAAATGACACAATCAGGGGAAAATCTACAAACGCAACCCCTGCAAGATTTATTGAGCAAACTTGAGTTGGTGTGGGGCATCTGCAAAGTATGAGAAGATTAGAAACAAATTGCGCCATCCAACAGAATCGGAATCAGGCGCAACGGCCGCTTATTTAAATAGCGTATATGTGTTTACAGGAAAATGTATATTTCGAAATTAATACACAAGAGTAAAAAAAAAAGGACGCAATAATAATGTTTAGTAATTGGGGGCGGAAAAACCCCGGCCCTATATATATATATATATGTACACGCTGAGGTGTTTTTATTTTCATTATGATTTTTTATTTGATTGAAAAAAAG
>JAROYC020000015.1:3538936-3555819 GCA_029619255.2 Dynastes hyllus
ATTTGGGGACCCCCTCAAAAAACAAAATTGCTTAGTTGAAATTTCTTTGTTCAATGAGTTCAACACCACCTTTAAAATCCCCGGCGTAAAATTTTAAATCTTAGGGAAGCAATAAGGGAGGATGACGATCGTTTGGGTTATTTCGTCCATTACATTAAACACAATGTTTTTGACGATTCGTTGTTTCATCCACACACAACCACAGTTTTTTATCTTTCAATTCCGTTCCCATTCTTTTTTCTATGTGTTCACGAGCAAACGGTACTACATTTCGTATCGATGTCCGACTAGGTAATTTACAGTCCCATATTTATTCCAGAAGGAGACAAATGCTTCTTTGTCTAGTAAACGAAACATAGATTACATAAAATAAGAGTAACACATAAATCAAATGAAAATTTTTTTTGGGTTTTATACTTTTTGCAGAAGAATGCTGTTTACTTTCGATGTGACTTGACGGTTTCTGGCCCAACACTTTAAAAGGGGATTTTACAAACTAGACATTGAATTTTAGCGCCATAAAAATTAAGCCCGGCTTCCACTATAAAGTTTTTAACTGTGTCTGCCATTGGTCTTTTCGCGATGTACCTAACTGCGACTTTTTTAAAGAAAACATAATCGTACAATTACGAAATAAGTTACGACAGCCTACATATACGCAGAACTACCCCATACAGCATCGATTTAGTACGCGCTGTGAACGCGTGAAATAAATAATCGCCGACTCCGCACCACATATCTACTACACTGACTGTTACCGCTGTTTGCCCAGACTAGTCATTACAGTAAAATTTCTCGGATGCACTCATATATAATTTCACTTTTCTAACTGTAGATCTTTTGGTTCGTATCTTAAATTAAATCCACGAATAAAACGTACAACTTTTCCTTTAGTACGTTGTCGTTTTCTACTGCCCCTATCAACCACTTCATTCACTAATTCTCCATCCATTATTGCAACAAGAATCGACGTTATTTGTAAAGCAATTCGTCCACTTACTATTCATGTAATTGTAAACAATACAAATCTTTAACAAGGACATAACAAGCATATGAATTTTGCTTTAACTTCAGCCATATCTAGTGGTTATATGGACAAGTTGTATTTTGATTCTGCAAACACTGTAAACATGTTACGTTTTGAAATTAACATTAACTTTGCTGTGTATATTAGGACTAGTACAGCTTTGGTCAAAATTGACCATGTGCAATATTATACTGTCAAAATAGATCGCGATGCCATCTATGAGCCATTTTTCTTTTAATGTGGACATGTTCTCAAAAACTAAAAATCTAAGGGAATATTAACGGAAGTTGACATGAATTGAAGAATAGTAAATACAGGATGTTGCATTCAAAAACCAAACTCGTATACTATGGAAACTGAATATC
Source organism: Dynastes hyllus (assembly GCA_029619255.2). Classification (NCBI taxonomy): domain Eukaryota; kingdom Metazoa; phylum Arthropoda; class Insecta; order Coleoptera; family Scarabaeidae; genus Dynastes; species Dynastes hyllus. The sequence continues at coordinate 3,540,329 of JAROYC020000015.1, forward strand.
CTCTATACTTGGGTAGACAGAATCAGACGTTATGCTGCGCTAGCCTGCGAATATTTCTTGTTTGAAGTTTTTCTCTGAATTACTCAGGGAAGGAATTATCTTCCATCCACACTCTAAGTGGACACGCTGTACATAGTCCGTTTTAAATAAACTCCAAATCAGTAAGAAAATTCTGTTTCACTGAACACAATTACTGTAAAATTTAGCAAACATGATTGTTTAAAAATTTGTTTTGCATAGAAACTTCAAGATTAATATCGGATGAAATAAAACTTTTCCAATTCCCTACAGGTTTTTATAACTCCGTTTAACTTTTTATTAGCTTTAAAGTAGCGTACATTACAGGCAAATTTGCATAATTAATAATAAATATAAATAGGTGTTCTACTAGTACGAGGGCGAATCAAATATTAGCCGGACTTTTGTTTTAGAACATTTATTAGTACAGTAAATAAAATTTTGAATACGCTTTTTTTTCTATATAATCCCCTCTTTTATTCACACATTTTTCCCCACCAATGGAAGGTTTTTAATTCCGTCATCAAAGAATGAATGTGGTCGCTTTGAAACCCAATTGCGCACGAACGTTTCACCCCTTCGTCGTCGTCAAAGTGTGACCTCCCAGTTCTTCTTTGGTGGCAAAAATTATACACGGCGACAGATCGGGACTGTAGGGCGGATGTTCCAGTGTTTCCCAATGAATTTTGTCCTTTTTTTTAGGTTAATGCAGCTGTGTGTGGCGACGTTGCCATGGGGCAGAATCCCCTTCGAATAGGCATGTCTGTTAACGTGAGAAGGTTCATCGAATTTTTTTTAATTTCCCCACGAGGGGGGGACCAATTACTAATCCCATTAATGGAACAGGGAAAAATTTCCCTCAGCTCCCCCCTCATGGTTTTAGGAGCGTTGGTTAAGTGATATGTCGTGTTGAGTCTCTATACCCTTCTTCCCTTCCCTCACTTGTTCATGACTTGTTTTCTCTTTCCGATTTCTTTTCCTTCTATTACTCTGTGACATACTACTGCTAGTCGTTGACAAAGAAAAGCTACTGCTGCGCAATCTTTTTCTCTTTATCTTTCCTCTTTCCACCGATTCTATTTGATCACTTTTCCATGATTTTTTGCTTTCGATATCGCTATCGTTGTTGTTTTTTATATTATTGCTTATAGTGGCACTAGTCCTTCTGTCACTTTCACTAGAATCACAATTGTTTATTACTAACGTTGTCGAGCACCGTAGTGGTCGATGAAGATGAAACAACTTGTGGTGGGGGTAACGATAGTTTTGACGACTTAATACTATCGGATTCTTGCCTGGTATCAGGCAGTTCACTCCACTGCCTAATTTCTTCAGATCTCTTCCTAGGCTTTTGGTATGCTTTTTAAGCGATTCAGTTCTATTCTTACCATTATGCTGAGCTTGTTGCTATGGTTGGATTTCATGTTCTCACTGTCTGGTAACTCAGTCTTCACAGATTTGATTATTTCGGAAGTTTGTTGTTGTGAAAATGATGCACAAGAGGATGACAACGCTTTCGTATCATTGGCTGGAATTGGTGATAGTAGTGTTGCGGTGTTGGATATCACTGGTATAACTTCGTCTTCGAGTGAAGAACTACTAGAACGTTTACACCACCTTTACCTTTACCACCCTTTCCACCTTTACCTCCGCCTTTTCCTCCACCTTTACCACCTTCGGAATCACGTTTAAATGTAAATAGCTTTCGCAGAGTATCGCTTTTCTTCTTGTCTTGTATAGGTTTTGCTTCCGCATCAACCTTAATGGGACTTTCTACTTTCGTCGTTATACTCAACAGTGCACCAGTTCTTTCAATATCTGTAGAATGTCTTCTCTGATTTATTATTTTATTTATCATGCTTAGGGGGTAATCTTGGAGGAGATTTTTTTACCGATGGTGGCTTTTCATCTGAATCACTATCGGTGTCTGTTGTGGTGGGTAACACAGCTGCACTTTTTTTAACTGCATTTGATCTACCTTTCCTTCTAAAAGGCGGCGCCGTTTCTTTTTTTTTCGGCGATTCAGATGGCCTTTTTTGCTTTTTGTTGGAAATGTCGTCACTGCGTTCAGATAATTGTTTATCGAATAAAGCGCCTATTTTTATTCTTTTCACTCCACTCGTCATTTTCCGAGTCCGTTCGTTTTCTAAATTTGTCTTCATTAGACTTTGATTTGTAGTTCTTTTTAGGTGTGTCTGATTTAGGAATCGACGCATCTGTTTCATCCGAATTGCTTGAGCTAATATCTCTCTTTGATATAGTTCTGCGACTAATTTCACTTCATCAAGCAGTTGACAGAAGTACGCGGCATCTCACGGATCGCAAGAATATTCGTCTCACTGGTGCTTGTCCGCGGTTGGCGTGCATAGGTCTCATTTTGCACTGACTCTCGGCCATCGGAAAATTTTTTGTGCCAGTCGTAGACTCGGGTCCTTGAAAGCGTTTTTTTCAGCGAGCTGTGCAGTTAATCGACGCAAAATTTCGGCAGGTTTTACGCCCTCCCGCGACAAAATGTAATAATAATGCGTTGCCCAACAGATGTGTGCACCTCTTGCTCAGACATGATGCCACTAACAACCAATCTGCTCTGGCGAGTCGAACCGATTTACTCCCCTCCACTTTACATCCCCATCCAACATATATCAACACGTCACGTTACTCACTTCACCTAGGGAGCGTTAAAAAGAAAAGTCCGGTTCATATTTGATTCGCCCTCGTAGTACTGCATGCGAGTAATATGTGGCGTTTTAATTGAATGTACAAACGACATGGTAATCAAATATTCGTATGTTACATATGCATGTTATGTACGTGCTGGATGTTAGTAATGTAATAACTATACAAATTATAATCATGTTATGCTTGAAGAATAGAATACAATCTGTAGACCGTAACGATACAGATTCATAAACTCAATGTAAATACGTTATAGTCATCTTAAATGTAATGGATACAAACTTGCACTACAATATATCTTCATTCTATTTTATCAAAGCTATGTAATGTATTATTTCGGTTATATAATTATTATGATAGGAAATGACCCATTTTTCAGTTCATTTCTTTCTGAATTGTTTTTCCTATAGGTTGTGTTTATTGAAAATAATTGTAGATGAATATATAATTAAATACAGAATTTATTAATAAGTTTATTGAAAGTATTAATAAGTTAATTGAAAATATCAATCTCAATAATAATAATAAATGTTGACCTGGTGGTGAATACAACGACAAGGAAAAATAATCGGGTACTCTAAATGTGTGGCACTGGAACACTGAAACAGTTCACTAAAACCCTATCATCATCAGCAGTAAAACTGAATTAACAAAATAAGTGAAAAACTAACCTTATATAGCAAATAAATTATGCAATATGTAAATTTAAAATAAGCATAGTGAGCCTCAATTATATGTATATACCCTTCCACTTTAAGTGTCTCTCGACGAGCCGCTTCATTGCGCAGGGCTATAATTAACCCTAAATTGCAAATCTAAAGATAAATAATTCCTAAATTAAAATGTAAATGGTTCATTGCACATGGTTATAATTACAGCTGTAATTAATAGAGCAACGCAAACTGCGCTGAAAGCCTGTGGCGGACCCATAAAAGTTTACACAAAATAAACACGGCCGGGACAATTCAGTATAAGGGCAGTATAACTGCGACCGAAAGCCATCTGTTGGCATGCATCTACGCGTCGTATACTATATCGTAGTTCTACGTTTGTTTTGAAAATGTTTCCTAGTCCGAAAAAGACCAAAGTTGAAAACAATAAGAGAATTTATTGCAGAAATGCCGATTTTAAAATGTGATGGCGCTAAAATTCAATGTAGGGGTAAAATAGATTTAATTGTTGGGCAAAAAGTGGGTTGTCTCGGCACGTTAGTGCAGGGCATGTTTCAAAAAAATTCCACACGAGATTATGACAAATTTAAATTTAATTTATGTGTTACTTTTATTGCATGTAATTTACCATCTCATTTACTAAGGAAGAAAGCATACGTCTCGTTTTGGAATGAATATTCGGACTTTAAGTTACCAAGTGAGGGAACATTACAGAGAGTTGTGCCGTCTGCTCGTGGGCATATCGAGAAAAGAATTAAATCGGGTTGCAAGATAAAAACTGTGGTTATGTGGGACGAAACAACAGATCGTAAAAAACATTCTGTGGTTAATGAAATTGTGCACAATGGGACCACATCGACCGTCCCCCTCAATTTTACTAGCTTCCAGACAATACAACAATGCACTGCCGAAGTAATTTCAATGTTGGTGTTAAATACATTGGAAAGTTTGAACTTTCAACAAATCAACTGTTGATGTTTATGAGTGATGGTGCCGCAAACATGCTTGCTGTAGGTCGATCTCTTAAAAAACATTGTGCTAACTTGTTGCATATTACATTAAAATTCATACTCTCAGTCTCGTAGCAGAGAGTATCGAAATTATCCGGAGGTAGACGCTCTAAAGCCATACAAAAGCTGTGTTTGTAAAATCCCCAAAACGTATTGGGGAAATTTCATAGACTATGCCCGGTATTCCAAACCACCAAACCTATTCTTATTCGTTGGGGAACATGGTTAGAGGCTGCATTTTATTATCTTAAATATTTTGAGAATATAAAGAACGTGATTTTAAATTCGCCCCAAAAGGAAGCTGCGGCTGTCAAGGTAAGCCGCTTGAAATTTCAGGATAGTCAAGTTAAAACAGATTTTGGAAATTATACAGAACAATTACGTGGGACTAGCGGATGCGATAAAAAAACTACAAAATTCTTCGGTGTCGTTAGTGGAATCTTTGAAAAATAGTGCAACATGTTCAACAGCTATGCGCGATAGAAGACGCAAGAAATGTTTGTTTTTTTGAAAGGTTTGAAAGTGTTTTAGATAAAGACCCTGATTTTGGCACATTAAGACAAATTTGTGAAGGTGCGTCAACAGAACCGTTAAGTTATTTGAAAGATTATTTTACTTACGCAAATATAACATTGCTAGATGTCGAACGGTCGTTTTCGGCATTAAAAAACATTTATTCCGCACGTCGTACTCACTTGACTGAAACAGCTGTGGAAACATATTTAATGATTCAAATATTTAACAGATGTTACCAGTTGTGATTTCACGGAAGACTTTTAAAACGGCAAGCGTTTCAGCACGTTCTATAATTTATTTTACCTTCTATTTTAGTGTAATCTTTTATGCGCGCCCTGGCTTTTCGCATATTTGAGGTTACTGATGATGATAACGGCTATCGAAAAATTTCACCCGTTAAGTATTGTGGTAAGGGTTTTAGTGAACTGTTTCAGCGAAAAGGAAAAATGTTAAGAAAGTGAAATTTAATTGATTTAATATGACATAATATTATATTACTTGGAAGAAACATTTTTCTGTCTTGGATTTTCTTGATTTTCTAACCCTAAGAAAATGTTTATTTAATCCAAATAAAATTTTAAGAAAATTATTTTCTTATATCATACATTTTTATAGTCTTGAAATAAAAATATTTTCTTGAATAGACACTGGCAGAAATCAGACCGTTACTCTACAATAGAACTGTAGCTGTGAGAACAGTATTATACTTCGTATGTTTACTGCAATCACGTTCCATCACATTCATAACACAAGATGTTTAATCTTCGTAACTCGTACGCATGAAGTCATCCGTATTTATCATTTCTCTGACCCCGAAAGAGAGCGTCCGATGGCACAACCTTCTGCAGCGTAACCTTCAGCATTTTTTCTCTTTATTTGGGTGACCACGCGGGACTAGTTCAGTCTGTGTATAGCGGGAATAGAGAACTATAATCCGGCGGCAATACACCAGCGACAGGATTACAAATGCACATGTGTACATAACCGCGCGGCGGGACATTTACCCAGCGTTTTCGCTAAAAATATCGTCATGCAATCGTCTCGCGTATTATTTGGGTTTCAAAATAATTGGAAGTCTTCCTATTTTCGATTTTCCACTGTTTGCATTGTAGACAGGAGAAAATAGCACTGCGCTCGAAAAAAAATTATTATTATGCAGAACGCGGTTATTTGTCATCAGTTAAATGTTTGATATTAAAATTCAGATCAATGACAATTTGAATTCACTCTTTCAAACGAAAATACGCAGTTCTAATTAAAAAGTAAAATAGTTTAATTGTTATTAAAGTCGGTCTTGAACCATTGCCTCCAATTTGAAATTTATTTTTAGTTTAAAAGTGTTGAGAATTGTAGCTGAAGTTTTTCACTGCTTTTAATTGTTGGATACGTTTTTAATCAAAGAATAAGGTTTGTATAACTTTAAATGTTTTGTTTAAATGCGGTTGATACATAGCTTGTACGACAACGAATCAGACGCCATCTCGTCTCTTCTCTCGTATTACCCTACTTTTTGTAACATGTCAGAGCGGCGCGAAATTCAAAAATAATAAGGAACTAGACAAAAAGTAAATTGTTTAATATGCATAACTTTCAAAATAATCAAGGAATCCATCAAAACTTCCGTATAGATAGAAGAACATGAAACCTGTAGAAACCTACAACTATTTTGATTTCGAGCAAAATAATGTTATTAATCGTATACATAAGTTCCGGAACACCTAAACATCTCCGAATGTACATTGATTGAACATCTTCACTCTGTGTACAGTTCAAATTGGTTTAATCAAAACAATTTAATTATGGTGTTTCAAACTAAATCAACTACACAGGGTGTTCAAATAAGGCGTAACCTTAAAAACTGAATATAATGAAATACAAAATCTTAAAAACACACAAGACAATTTATTTTAAATATTTTAGCTCTGTTCTAAAAATTATTTAATAAGATATTTAAACTGGGCACCCTTAACAGATTGACTATGAGAAAATCTATGATGAAAGGATGAAATAACGTTAGTTCATATTTCTTGTGAAATGAGATAAGATTCCCTAATTATATACTGTCTTAAATCCTCAAAGTTTTCAGGTTTAATTACATAAAGAGCATTTTTCAAGTATCCCCAATGGAAATGCTCTACAGCAGCGGTCGCCAACATTTTGTAATTAGCGGACCAATAACTTAAAACTCGAAATCTCGCGAACCACTAAACACAGACCTCCTCCTACACATACATTATGTAGGATGGGATATAGTTTCATTAAACTTTCATTTATTCATTAGTAGTGATATCTATATTTCTGTTACAATTGTTTGATCAAGATTATCAAGGCCTAGCGAAGTTTATTACTTTTCTTTTATTACTTTTAATAACAGAGGTCATTAATTAATCATAAGTTATTAACTAACAGGGGATACTCCTGTTTGGATGTGTCAGATACAGGCCAATAAACATTTTCACCGATAGCCCAACTGCACTGCGAGCTCTCGAGGCGAGAAGGACTTCCTTCAGACTTCCATAAATTCTCGGCCTGATATAAAAAAATAACTTCTTTAATTTTTAAAATTTATTACAAGGATCAGTTAATAATTGTATTCACTTGTAAAGTTTTTCCTTCAAAATGTTGTATTACAGCTGCTTGCAACTCACTATCGTCCTTAAAACGATTCCTTTTTGGATAGAAGATCATAGTACAGAACTATTGTTTAATAATGATAGCAAGGACTGTGGGGTAGTATGACAAACAACAGAGAGTATCGGCACACTCCTCACGAATAAATCTAGATTTATTCGGTAACCCGGTTGAAAATGGGGGCCCAGTGAGCCTTGAAACAGCTGTTCCGAATTAATTAATAACATTTTGTGGTGAGGAGTGTGCCGATACTCTCTGTTGTTTATTATTGTTTCATCTCCTTTGGCAATGGACAAAATCGGTTGCGGATCGTCCCCACACATGTTTAAAAACGAGGGCGCACATTCGAGCCGACGTTCACGTTGGAGAGCAGGGCGAATGCTTGTTTCAGAAATGTTAGATGTTACTCCTAATTTCTTCACATTCAAACGGAAATCTACTAATACCATTTCCTCAATAATTGAAATGTTTTAAGCCGTTATCAGTTCAATTGGCCGATTAGAGCGCTAATCATCTTTAAGGGATTCTAGCCCCAAACGGAAACATTTTACCCGCTATTTTATAGTAGCATATGAAGGAGCTGAATCGCTATAAACGCCGTCTAAACGTTGTTTGATGTGATTAGGCGCATTCCCTTCTTTTGTTAAAAATATAATGACCGCGCGATACTCAATTTTCCTTAGCTGACACATTTTCATGCACTAGTCACGTTGTCTGGCTGGCTACTAAAAGGTAATACTCTTCGAGCCGTAATATTTACAGTGTAGGCCTTGCACATGTGCAACTATGACACAGCGGAATTTGAACACGTTCGAACCTGTATAAGCCTGTTAGGCCGAGAATTTATGGCGTCTACCTTATAGCTGACTGAAGAAACAGCCTTAATATTTTGTGCAGCCACTGATAACCAGATAGTCGATCCCTCGATACAAAGGAAGCTAAGCAAACACCGCTCTGGGTCCAGAGCTTCCAGTTGACATATCGTTTAAGAAGAAGAGGTCCTTGGAACCTAGGTTTATCTCATGCGAGATCATAAAACCGAAACAGAGCCAGGAAACAACAAAAAGTCCATCAGAGCTCTAACCGCTATCCTTACCTGTTAAGCTCGCTTAAGGAAACAACTGGACAAAATGGAGCCTGTTCAATAGGAACAATCCAGCCTGCGTTTGGGAAAGGAGTCAACAGTTGAGCACATATTTTGCCACTATCCTGCCGCCTGCAGAATCAGATTTTCTCAATTTGGTGGGGCCTTCGTAACACCAGAGAGTCTGAGAAAGATCTCACTGAGTGAACTTCTAGAATTAGTTAGAAGAATAGGTCTATTCGACGAACTTTAAAATTACATGAGAAGAGACCGCTCAATGAAAATGGATAGACTAATCTACCTATCAGGCCTTTCCAACGTAAACGGCAGCAGACTACTTTTAATCGATCTTTTGTTATGTGAAGAATGCACCGTACGTGTATACATAAAAAAAAAATCTACAAGCTTGCATTAAATTGAAAGGTCTCTACAGACCACCAACATTGTCTCAGGGAACATAAGTTGGCGACCGCAGTTTTAGAGGAGATAAACCTGACGAACGGGTAGGCCACTCGATTTGGCCTCATCTTTCAATTCATCTGTTGGGAAATGCTTCATTCGGAAACCATTAGAAGTACTAGAAATTACATGACCTTGTCAAAAAGTTTAATACACCTACAATTACCTTTAGGATTTTTTTTATTTGCACGTCTCATTTTGGTCTCTCCAAAATTTTATCTTTAAATTTAATTGAATAGAGTCTGAATACATCCTTAGATCTGTCAAAATGTGTCAATACATAATAAACGGACTATGAAACATTAAGAAGATCGCACTTTAGTTATTAAGTAAGAAGACCATGTTTTGTACGTCTCTTTTGCATCATCAACAATCTGACTAACAACAAGTTTATAGAAGGCATTGCTGTTAAATAGAATATGGTATTGTAAGTACTTTAGAGTTACAAGTTGCGGTACAACAATTTATTAGCAGCAATCTACCCATCTATAAATGTTAACGACCCAGACGTTTTACACTAATTGATTGGTTTTCACCATAAGTAATCGTATTCATGGTCGTTTTAACATTATTATTATTATTATTGGCAAACATTATTATTACGTAAATTTTGAACTTACAGAAACCGGTTTAAGAAAAAGAAACGTCCCTGCTAATTTTAAATTTAAAAAAAATAAATCCGCCAAGCTAGCTCGTAGTAGTGGTCTAGAGTCTAGACGATGACAAATTAATGGAAATTCTCAAGTCGACGCGAAAAATATACGCATTTTTGATATCGTAGTTTACTTTTAGAAAACGTAAATGTTTCGCCGGTGAATTAATACACATTATTAGCGCAGTTTGCAAGTGTATACTCATTTTAGGCATACATATTGTTGATGCTTGAAAATAAAAAAAGATGACATTGAACATAGTCCAAAATCAGTTTGTATTAACACGCTGAAAATGTTTATCATATAAGTACATTCAAATAAAGGAGAATATGATAATTACCAAAATATCTGGAATAACACGGATACTTTTCCATTCACAAACCAAGTTATTTTTATAAAAATACCGAGTTATCTCGTTGAGAACTGTAACTATTTATATTCATCTATATCCTACATATCGTGCCAGTTTGGATGTCGCCTAAAGTTTTAGTTTAAGCTTAAGCAGTAGCATAGGTTTCCTTTACTATTGGCATAACTGTTCTTGAATTGTTTCCCAAATTTTTAGGAAAAAGTATTTTGATATTTACGCTAAAACTTGTTATTTTCTTAATTTATGTAATTTAACATTTGATCATAACACTGGGGAACAGCAATTTCGTTGTCTTAAATCTGTGACTTGTTGTCAATTAATTTTTGGTCTCTGGACCCAAAAATAATTTAATTTTTTGTCAATCACGTCAACTTTTTGTTTACAGGATACCTTCAAAAGTCATACAAATTTTAATAAAAAGGGAAAATAATTTAAAAAAATTAAAATATACTGTTTATAAAGAATAATTTTATTCATAAAAAGGTTAAAATTTTAAAATTGTTTCATACAAATTTTTTTTTTATCAAAACGGTAATTACATTTTAAAGGGAAAAAAATTTTGGGCTTATGGTTTTCTCTGGAATTTTTAAATTCCGTGGATATTCTCCAAACAATTTTAAACCATCATAAAACACCCCATCTCCCTTGATACCGTGCCTCCATGACCTTCCCCCTGGTGAAATCGCTCCCCCTGCTCATCACTGACTGCCCCAAAGATTTTCCGGGAAGTTAGAAAGGGTTTTCAAAAAATGCAATTTGGGCTCATGGTTAAACCCTAGCATTTTGGGGCTGTCAAAGGGGTTTTTGGTTTTTTGGCTGCTGTGCTCGTGTTTTTAAAGTTCTTTAACAATTTTTTTTGAATGAACCAAAATTTTTTTCAATTTCGACATTATTCCGATAAAATGTTCATCTTTAAAAAATTCCCCGAATCGGGGACCATCAAAAACCCCGGCCTTTATCTTTTCAAATGACAGGTAAAAAATGGTGAGACCCTTGAAATAGTCCCCCTTCAATTGGAAAAGCTTTAACAAATTTATTTCGTGAGACCCAATTTTATATGGAGAAGTGGAAATAAAATGTTTTTTTTCGACAAGTGGCTGATGTACAATTTTTGGGATCACTAGGTTTCAGGTCAGGTCGTGGGCGAAATTTTGACTGCACCCAATGCTTCCGAGCTCTGCTGCCCCAAATAAAAAAAAGCAGGGATACTTGGTATACCCCGTTGCTGGCCAAAAAAACCCCTTTTAAGGTCAACACAAATGATCCATTGGTGCATGTGGTTTTTTGGGAACCCAAAACGATGACTCTCTTTATGTCTTCATATTCTTCACTCAACCGGCTGAATGGGTTTTTGGGCTGAACCCAAAAATTTTCCCTTGTAAAGGGGAAACACTTCAAGCTTGCTTTGGGTATCGATAAACGTCGCCATTCAGTTGCGGTTTCTGGGAAAATTTCCCCAAATCTTCCATTAAAATGTACGTTATGGCAATACACAAATCCATCATCACTTCAAAAGTATTGTAGAAAGGCCTTTTTATTTAATTTTACCTTTGCTCCCCTTTTTAAAAACAAGGTTTTTTTCGTGCAGTGTTGATGGCAAGAGCTCTAAAGCTTTTTTATAGTCCAAACCCCTACCCCAAAACATTCAACCCCTCTTTGGGCAAATCCATTACGAACGGAATCCCCGCTTTAATTTCAAAAACTTCTCGGGGGGCTCTTTTATTCACCAGAATTCCCCTATTTCCCAAGAGGGAAAAATTTATTGGCTTTTGGGACTGGGGTTTTGGCTGAATGGGCACTGGGGGATAGTTTGGGGTAAACTAGGACGCTCTATTTTTTCATTTGTTTTTCTTTTTTTATGTCCTGACGTTTTCACATACAAAAGGGAACAATCCTTGAATGATCTCTGGGCTCTCGCCAAATCATAGGTATACCAAATGGAAGTTTATCACGTGTTCCCCTGGTCCAAAATCCGGGAAACCCTCAAAACCCCTGCTTACGCACTTTGTGAGGCCATGATTTATCTTGATCACCAATTTTCACTTTAAAAAAAAAGGGAAATAGATTTTCCTGACAAAATGATGTTTTTCCCTTTGACTGGGGGTGCCAAAACGCCACATATGTAAAAAAAAACGAATCGGGTTTAGCCACGATTTAAAATAGCAGAGGTAGACAAAGGAAAAATTTCAGTTCACATATAAAATAAACAAACATTTTTAACCCTTTTATATAAACCAAAAAAGTTCCCCGTTTGAAAAGGGGCCGTTTCCCGGCGCACACAACGTTTCGCTACGTATCTCGGGCGTAGCTGAACAAGTAACAAGTATAAAACCTTCGCTTTTCCCATGGGCATTCCCCCGGGGCCCATCCCGGGGAAGGTTTGTGTCAACCAATAGGGGCAATATGCTTCCTATGATCCATGCTCAATTTCGCCCGAGTGGTCACATTCTCATAAAGTGTAGAGATAAAACTTGACGTGGTAAATTTAAAATGGGGTACAGTTTTGAAACCAAAAGCCAATTAAATTAAAACCCGCACAAAAAACCCAAAATCAACAGAAATGGTGTTCAAAAAGTTTGGTAATTATACCAAACATTCTAATATCAACATTAATCTACTATATTTGGCTAAATTATACAATGTAAAAGGCGAAGTTGGTATTCTTGGTAATATCTACTTTATTGAGAACAAATTCAGTGAATAAAGTTTCGACCCCAAAAAAGTAGTTTTATCAAAGGGGTCAAAAAAAACAAAAATACTAAAAAATTTTTTTTAAAGGCTTTTTTAAAAGGTCCCCTTAAATTTCCATTTTTTGATAAAAAAGTAAAAAATTTCAAAACTGGCAGTTCAGTCTTGCTGCTTTATGATAGCTTGGGGTTTTCAAAAGTGCGTCCCGTACGAATTAAGTGTTGTGCTAAGGGTTTTAGTGAATGTTTCAGTGTTCCCGGCCCCCGTTTTAAAAAAGTATCCGTTTAATTCACAATATGCTTACCCGATCTTTTTTATGAAACGAAAACCCTTTTTCAGGGTTCCCTTAAAGGGTTTTATAGGTCATTCTGCAGTAGAAATTGGCAAAAAAGAAGATTCTAACGCATTACAACACCTTCTTAACTGATACAGTATTAAACATGTTTTTGAGTTTTTTTTAAAAATTGCCAAATATGGTGTCGCAATTTAAAACCCCACCAATAGTTACCCCAAAGGGTTTTTTGGGCCGACTTCATTAAGTTGATTTTTAAAAAATTTGTTTTAAAAAAAATTAAATTTCGATTTTAACTTAATGAAAAGTTTTTAGCCCATTTTTTTTTTTGAAAAAAAATTTTTTATTAATTTTTTTTTTTCCAAAAATTTCTTTTAAATTAGTTTGTTAGCCTTTACCGCATACAAAATTATGTCCCTACAAAAGCTTCCAAAGGAAAAATTTGGGAAAATCATTAAAAAAGATTAAAAAAATTTTGGGGGTCCAATATATCCCCAAACTACAAAACAAAAATGAAATCAATTGCTAAAAATTTTTTGGAAAATATTAAAAAACATTGAGGGTTTTTAAATGCCCCCAAAATTTTTATTTTTATCGCTTTTTTAACGGCAAATGAATTATTATAGTAGATAAATTAGAAATCCTGATGAAAAAAAATTTTTTTAAACTTTATCGCTAAACCCCCCAGCAAAAATAATTCATTCGGCGGGTTTGTTTAAATCAAATTTAATATACAAAACCTAAAATGTGTTAACGTGTTTTCTTATTGCTTTTGCTTAAAGTTTTATGTTGCGGTTATAAAACTATCGACAATTAGCAGCTAATCCTAATTGCATCTTATATTATAAATTTACGTCTCCAGCATTTATAAGTGTACGAACCTAATGAATTTGGAAACGTAAATTTCACTGAATTCAATATTCTTCCTATAAAATAGTTTTGTTCGGTTTTTACTTGCACTGGCAAATTGAAATTTTAAAAGAAGAAAATTTCCCTTTTATTTATGAATAGTCGGGGGAAAACCCGCGGAACAGTCAGTGTAGTAGATATGTGGTGCGGATGGCGATTATTTATTTAAACGCGTTCACAGCGTCAGTACTAAATCGATGTTTTTATGGGGTAGTTTTAATAACTTTTTTCGAATTGTACGCTTATGTTTGCTTTAAAAATGTCGCGTTTGGTACTCGCGAAAAAGACCAATGGCAGACACAATTAAAAACTTTATAGTGGAAAATGCCGGAAATTTTTTATGGGGTAAAAATTTAATGCTAGTTTTTAAAATCCCCTTTTAAGGGGTTAAACCATTTACCCAAAGGGCACATCGAAAAAAACAGCATTCTTCTGGAAAAAGTGGCCCTACGAGACCAAGAAAAATTTACACTTGATTTATGTGTTACCCTTTTTTTTATGATTCATCGCTTCGTTTACTAGACAAAGAAGCATTTTCTCCTTCTGGGAAAAAATATTGGGGGACTGTAAATTACCTAGTCCGACATCGATACGAAATGCAGTGCCATTTGCTCGTGAACATATAGAAAAAAAAATGAAAAAAGGAATTGAAAGAAAAAAACTGTGGTTTGTGTGGACGAAAAAAACAGATCGTCAAAAACATTCGGGGTTTAAGTAATGGTACGTACAATGGAAAACCCCATCGACCGTAAAAAACCCCTTTTTACTTGCTTCCAAAAGAGTTATAAATTGTACTGCCGATAAAATTTTAAAAGGGGGTGTTGAAGTCATTGAACAAATTTAAAATTTCAACTAAGCAACTTTAATGTTTATGAGTGATGGTGCCCAAAAAAAGCGTTCTTTGGGCCGGGGTTCCCTTTAAAAAAACAAAGGGAATTTTTTAAAGTAACGTGAAAAACCATACTCTTTAAAACTTGCGGGACAAACAAATTTCCCACATGTTTTCCCAAACTTAGCAAAAAAAGTGTTTTTTGAAATTTAAAAAACCCGAACCCACCACAGCCCATTGTTACACGTTGGGGAAATGGTTTGGAGGCCCTTTTTTCGGGGTTTTTAAAATTTAATCCGACAGAAGCTCAGGAACCCAAAAAAGGGCCCGGGAAAAATTTCAAGATAGTCAGGTTAAAAAAAGTTTACAAACTAAATTCAAACAAATTTCTTGGGTTTGGGAGGGAAAGAAAATTACAAAAAGTTTCGATGTCGCTAGTGGATTCTGTTCAAATTTGAAGGGTGTTCACGGCAAAGTTATGGCCCCCGTAGAAGGCAAAAAAAATTGGGTGGGGTAATACGAAAATTTGAAAGTGTTTTAGAGAAGGAAACCCCGATTTTCCCATATTCCCAATTTTGGGGGAACCGGGGGATAATTTTTTGGTTTTAAAAATTTTTTAAAAAAAAAAATTTTGCCAACGGCCTCGTTAAAAAAATTTTTCCCCAAGCGATCAAAGACGAAACAG
>JAROYC020000015.1:3555919-3579976 GCA_029619255.2 Dynastes hyllus
GGAAAAAGGGAAAATTTTAAAAAAAACATTGACGGATTGTAATGCCGCCAAATTTTACTTTATCGCATTTTAACGGCAATGAATTATTATAGTAGATGAAATTAGAAATCCTGATGAATAAAGTTTTATGTAAACTTTATCGCTAAACCTCCCAGCTAAAATAATTCATTCGGCAGCTGCTTGCTAACATCAAATTTAATAAACAAAACCTAAAATGTGTTAACGTGCTTTCTTATTGCATTTGCTTAAAGTTTTATGTTGCGGTTATAAAACTATCGACAATTAGCAGCTAATCCTAATTGCATCTTATATTATAAATTTACGTCTCCAGCATTTATAAATTTTGAACCTAATGAATTTGGAAACGAAAATTTTCAGTTTAATATTCTTCCTAAAAAATAGTATTTTGCTTTACTTCCTGGAAAATTGAAATTTTAAAAAAAGTAAATTCTTTGCATTTATGAATAGTCTGGAAAAACCGCGGTAACAGTCAGTGTAGTAGATATGGGTGCGGTGGCGATTATTTATTTCACGCGTTCACACGTCAGTACTAAACGATGTGTAGGGATAGTTTTAATAACTATTTCGAATTGTACGCTTATGTTTGCTTTAAAAATGTCGCAGTTAGGTACTCGCGAAAACGACCAATGGCAGACAAAATTAAAAAACTTTATATGAACATCCCGGGATTTTTTTTGATGGGCAAAAATTCAATGCTAGTTTAAAATCCCTTTAAGGGTTAACCATTTCAACGTCACATAAAAGAAACAGCATTCTTCTGAAAAAAGGGGCATACGAGACCAAGAAAATTTACACTTGATTTATGTGTTACCTTATTTTATGTATTATCGCTTCGTTTACTAGACAAAGAAGCATTTTCCCCTTCGGGAATAAATATGCGGACTGTAAATTACCTAGCCCGACATCGATACGAAATGCAGTGCCATTTGCTCGTGAACATATAGAAAAAAAAATGAAAACGGGAAATTTAAAGATAAAAAAATGTGGTTGTTGTGGGAAACAACAGATCGTCAAAAACATTCGGTTAAGTAATGGTACGTACAATGAAACATCGACCGTACCCCCTTCTTACTTGCTTCCAAAAGAGTTATAAATTGTACCCCATAGATTTTAAAAGGGGGTGTTGAATCATTGAACAAATTTGAAGTTTCAACTAAGCAACAAAAGTTTAGTGATGGTGCCCCAAAAACGTTCTTTGGGCCGATCTCTTAAAGAAACAATGGTAACCCTTTTAAAGTAACGTGAAATCCATTCCCAAATCTTGCGCACAAACAAATTTCCCACTGTTTTCCACTAGTACAAAGTGTTCTGATTTACCTGAACCACCACAGCCGATTGTTACACGTTGGGGAATATGGTTGCAGGCTGCGTTTTAAAATTCAATCCGACAGAAGCTACAGGAACCAAGAAAGGCCAGGAAATATTTCAAGATAGTCAGACTAAAAGAGATTTACAAACTATTCACAACAATTACTTCGGACTAGTGGAGGGAATAGAAAAATTACGAAATGTTTCGATGTCGCTAGTGGATTCTGTTCAAATTATGAATGATGTTCACGCACAGTTATGCGCTGTAGAAGGCGAAACAAATTGGTGTGTAATACGAAAATTTGAAAGTGTTTTAGAGAAGAACCCCGATTTTCTTAGTCATCACCATATGACATCAAAAACGATAATGGATCAAAAATTAAAACCAAATATTTTGCATCGCCTCTGTTAAAATACCACTCTTCAAGCGATCACCGACGATTCTAGATTTAAGGGGCTACAAACACTCAGTCCGTTGGAAAAGAAGCTACTGTCACCTGTTTTATGGATCGGAAAAATTTTCGTCTTTTTTCAAAGTGTAGGAAAACATCACAAGCAATTGACAGATTAATAATTATTGTTAAAGAATACGCTAAAACAAACCTGCAATCTTTAGACAGGGAACCCAGCATCATATCATAACATAAACATTTAAGTTTATTAAAAAAAAGTAGACATAAGCTCAAATTAGCCTGAAGTCAAATTAATAACGCGATTGGGTACCAAAAAGTAAAACGGATTGATAACGAATGCATCATAGGATCAAATATGTCCACAGCATCGTATTCCAAAAGAAATACATGTTCTAATAAGTCTGTGTAGATATATTCACATTAAAATGATATCCACAAATAAAATGGCTTGCATTTTTAGATAAGTCACTTTCAATACGCCTTATAGCCTGTAACTATAACTTTCTTTTTGTAGGTATATTTGTTTCGCCAGTTAACAACAAGGATATGTTCTTTCTGGTGTTTGAATCGAAGTTGATTCAGCATAGTGCCACAATACAATGTTTAGAATAACTTTTATAAATTTGGTTTTCCATATTCCATAAAGTGCCAGGCGATTTCTTTACATAAGAAGATTTTGAGGTTTGTTTTCTATGAGAAATGTGTAAGCGAATATTATGACGTCACGTGAGTTTTAGCGGTCATTTAAAAATCACAATTTTCATTTTTTTTGTTAATGCAATTCAAAAATTTTGATTAAATTTTTATTTACTACATTAAACGGCCGTTCATATTAGGCTACTTGTAAAAATGTCCTGTACCCTATCCTTATAACAAATTTCTCATGCTCATATGTTATCAACATGTGGCATGAGTTTTCCCCCGTTATCAGTGTTTCATCTTTTCTAGTGATGACAGGGCAATTTATTTTTTCTTGATGCCAGATTTACACGATTAAAATTGCTGACAAACTTTGACATTTGTGTGGAATAACTTGCTAAGAATTATACAGTGTATTGAACCATTCACAAATCTCAAACAATAAAGCGAATACGTTCTAAAAATAGTCATAATCATATGACAACAAAAACGATAATGAATCAAAAATTAAAACCAAATATTTTGCATCGCCTCTATTAAAATACCACTCTTCAAGCGATCACCGACGATTCTAGATTTAAGGGGCTACAAACACTCAGTCCGTTGGAAAAGAAGCTACTGTCATCTGTTTTATGGATCGGAAAAATTTTCGTCTTTTTCC
Source organism: Dynastes hyllus (assembly GCA_029619255.2). Taxonomy (NCBI): domain Eukaryota; kingdom Metazoa; phylum Arthropoda; class Insecta; order Coleoptera; family Scarabaeidae; genus Dynastes; species Dynastes hyllus. The sequence continues at coordinate 3,558,962 of JAROYC020000015.1, forward strand.
AAAGTGTAGGAAAAACACCAGAAGTAATTGACAGATTAATAATTATTGTTAAAGAATACGCTAAAACAAACTTGCAATCTTTCGACAGGAAACCCAGCATCATATCATAACCTGATTTAAATTTATTAAAAAAAGCAGACATAACCTTAAATTAGCCTTAAGTCAAATTAATAAAGCGATTGGGTACCAAAAATTAAAACGGATTGATAACGAATGCATCATAGGATCAAATATGTCCACAGCATCGTATTCCACAAAAAAAATACATGTTCTAATAAGTCTGTGTAGATATATTCACATTAAAATGATATCCACAAATAAAATGGCTCCATTTTTAGATGAGTCACTTCCAATACGCCTTATAGCCTGTAACTATAACTTTCTTTTTGTAGGTATATTTGTTTCGCCAGTTAACAACAACAAGAATATGTTCTTTTTTGTTTGAATCGAAGCTGATTCAGTATAGTGCCACAATACAATGTTTAGAATAACTTTTATAAATTTGGTTTTCCATATTCCATAAAGTGCTAAGCGATTTCTTTACATAAGAAGATTTTGAGGTTTGTCCTCTATGAGAAATGTGTAAGTGAATATTATGACGTCACGGCAGTTTTGGCCGTTAATTTAAGAATCATAATTTTCGTTGTTTTTTTTCTTAATACAACTGAGGTAAAAGAAAATTGATTTAATTTTTACTCACTGTATTAAACGGTCGTTCATATTAGGTGACTTGTAAAAAATGCTGCTGTACCCTATCCTTATAACAAATTTCTCATGCTCAATGCTTGTATGTTATCTTCATGTGACATGAGTTTTCTTCCCTTATCAGTGTTTCATCTTTTCTAGTGATGAAATGGCGATTTATTTTTTCTTGATGCGAGATTTATACGATTCAAATTATTGACAAGCTTTAACATCTGTGTGGAGTAAATTGCTAAGAATAGCAAAGCGTGTTTGAACCATTAACATTGAAATCTCAAACAATAAAGCGAATACATTTTGAAAATTATCACAACCATAGGACAACAAAAACGATAATGAATCAAAAATTTAAACCAAATATTTGCATTGTCTCTATTAAAATACCACTCTTCAAGCGATTACCAACGATTCTACATTTCAAAGGGCTAAAAACACTCAATTCACTTCCTCAAACAACCGGCTGTCATCCGCAAAATACTCACCGCTCTTTCTAAACAATCAACAGGTGGTTTCTAAAGCTTCTAAACGCGGGACTCGATAGAAGGAACGTAATCCAAGCCTTCACGGGATAGCCTATCTGTCGTTCTTCTAATTTCCTCAATAAATTATTGCGATCAAAATCCAATCATAAATTACCTCACCGCACCCGTAATAGGAAGAGATGTGATGAAGATCGAAACCTCTTGCCTATTATCTAATAATCGCACGCGGAATTTCTCCTTTTCCCTGTTTATCCTTTTCACTTCTCTGCGAATGCCGTTTAATTCAAACGCGGACGACTTCGCGCCGTTCATCCAGCACCATAGACGACGAAAGACGACCGCGAACTGTTAGGGAATCCGCGCAATGCAGAGCGTCCAATAATTTGCGGTGTGTGTGTGTGTTGCACGCGTTTAGTAGCGTTAACGAAGTGGTCCGCGAATCAACAGGACTGTACTGGGTGAATCTTATAGCGACAGCTAATACTTAAATAGCCTCAACGAATTCGCCTTACGCACATGCATTTCGCGGTCAATGGAAGAAAAAAAAACTTGAAAACTGGCCTAGACGGACAGTCATCAGCGTTAAGATAATGTTTACGGTCCAATGTTATGTTGCGGTTCGGAGAATTGTTTTGTATTCGTTTCTGATATTTACTACATATTACCGATTAGTTGTGGATAATGAATTAAACGGTTGGAATACATTTGCATATCTAAATGTTCTAAGTGATACTACAATATAATAGATTAATTTTAAGAAATATGTTTTTTTTGCAACAATTCTTCCTCAAATATTGTTTCTTGTTTTCTCGATGAAATTTGATGGAATTTTTGCATCATCTGTTGATCACATTTCGATAGAACATCTTATACATGTATTAGGCGTGCATCTAGGGGGGAGCTCACAGGGTTGAACTTGCGGATTGTATTTAATTATTTGTATAGTATTTAATTATTTGTATAAAATTTATTCTGAATTCTGTGCATTTACACCGAGATTTTACACATTTAGTAAATTGATAACTAATAATTAGAATTGCTCAATTTACGCCAACAGCCACTGGCGGGCGCATAAGACTTTACACAAAATAAATGGTCACAAATAAAATATAATACGTGCTCAAATACTGACCGTCTTAAGAGTCTTCCGTGAAATCACAAAGTGAATAATGTCTGTTAAATATCTGCAACATTGAAAAAGAATGAAATACAGAGAACAAAAAAGAACTACATTTCAAACTTTATAGAAACGGCTAGTAACAAAACGGCAGCCACTTGGAAAGTAGATAAAAAGGTTACCAGGGGTAGTGGGAATAAATTTTGCGTAGATGAGATTAGAAAGAGTTTGTCAATGGCGAATAACACCGATTGTCTCTCACATGTTAACAACTGGCTAATAAAAATGTGCGAAAACTCGGACAATGATATTGAAGTCAATATGAAAATGATCAAATACATCGATCAAACTGTGTTTTACATCCAACGTCACCTTACGAAATATACAATATAATTCTGAATCTGAAAAACACAGATTCGGTAGGACATAACAACATACCAACTAAACTGTTAAAGTACTGCGCTACTGATCTTGCCATACCCCTAGCAATACTTATTAATAAAACTATAGAGACAAGCGTATTCCCTGATATATTGAGGCGATCAACTGTCACGCTGATACACAAGAAAACCAGCAAAAATGATATGGGAAACTATAGATCAATATCCTTATTGTCTAACATTTCTAAAATGTTTGAGAAAGTAATTTACAACAGACTATATGCCTTCAGTCCTAAATATAATGCAAAATGGTTTTGTTAAGGGTAGGTCCACCACGAGAGCAATTTATCAGACAATAAAGGATATTTTGGAGGGACAAAAAAAATGAATATACTGTTGGAGTATTCATTGACTTAACTAAGGCTTTTGATAGCGTTAACCATCGGAAGCTCTACCAGAAGCTTGATTCAATGGGTATACGCGGGAGTGGCCTGAAACTAATTCAGTCTTATCTGCCTGATCGCCAACAGAGGGTTTCTTCGGAAGATAATACGGGAAAACCTATTTATTCCAACTGGCAGAAGATCGATCGAGGCATAGCTCAAGGCTCGATACTCGGCCCGCTCCTGTTCCTGCTATACATTAATGAGCTGCCACACCTGGTTCAGCACAACACAGTATTATATGGGGATGACACATCTGTTATAATAAAAAACAACAATAGGGTGGAACTGGAGAACGAATTATGTAGGACACTGACCGCTTTTGACAACTGGTGCAGTCAAAATAGTTTACAACTGAACATACTTAAGACATCACATAAGGCAAACCGAGTGCGGCGTGAGGAAAAAGGGTGTTTAGATGCAGAAAACGAACGTTCTACATCTAGTGACGTTATATTTGCGTAATTAAAATAATCTTTGGAACAACTTAACGGTTCTGTTAACGCACCTTCACAAATTTGCCTTAATGTGCCAAAATCAAAATCTTTCTCTAAAACACTTTCAAACCTTTTTAAAACACAAACATTTTTTGCGTCTTCTACCGCACATAGCTGTGCGTCAACATGTTGCACTATTTGCAGAGATTCCACTAACGACACCGAAGGATTTTGTAATTTTTCTATTGCCTCTACTAGTCCGAAGTATCCGAACTATCTTGAAATTTCGACTGGCTTTCCTTGATAACCGCAGCTCCCTTTGGATCGAATTGTAAAACCACGTTCTTAATATTTTCAAAATATTAATGATAATAAAACGCGGCCCATAACCATGTTCCCCAACGTATAAGAATAGGTTCTGGTGGTTACAGGATACGGGGGCACAGTTTGTGAAATTTGCGAATACGTTTTGGGGATTTGACAAACACTGCCTTTGAATGGGGTATTAAAGCATCTACCTCAGAATAACATTTTCTAATACTATCTCCCACATGACTGAAAGCATGAAGCCAGAAACTCTAAGCTTTAATAAAAAAAATACATAAAAAGTTAAATTTCTGAGCGTCTTCCTCAAATTCTACACATGTATATTTTTCCAGAATATAATAGAGAAACTGCTTTGCAAATCCTTTTAATAAACATTTCCCTGTACTTAAGCTGTATCGTTCTTTACTAAACTAGATATGAAGCTGCTATATAGACAAGTTTTTTTGCTAAAATGCATAGAGTGCCCTAAAGATATTCATTAAAAATAATTTGTAACATTTAATTTATGCATACATCTTCAAAATCTATACAAAATAAACACCATTTTCTTTCATACAAATTATTTGTATAGCTTCATATTCAATTTACTGAAGAACGATGCATTTTAGATATAGAAAAATGTTTATAAAAAATATTCAGATTCTGGAAAACATACAAGCTGTTGCATTTACCAAAATTGAAATAGCCTAAATCAAATTTGGCAACGATCTCGATGACCTTCTTGTAGAATCTGGTTGATATAAAAAAATCTTCAATGCCATGCCGGAAACTCCAAGAAATACTCAAATGAATAAAATTTGAATCGCCGTTCCAGCGTGTAGAGTGTTTAAGATATTGGCCGTTAAAGAAAGAGCGGAATTTCGCAACAATATCAAACTACTTGAATTATCTCAAAACGTAAGTGGAGTAGGTGGAGGGAATATTCAAAAAAGATGACATAGACTGAAGAGGAGCGTCTAAAAACGTAATAATATACAGAATGTTCCATTTCAAAAACCAAACTTATATCATGTGTAGCGTATACTGAACACCTTGTATACTTGGGCATAATTTTTTGCGTGATGCAAAACTTGCTTCCAAATATTTTTTATTTGAAAACTTTTACTCTAAATTGCTCAGGAAAAGAATTAACTTCCACCCATACTCTAGGTGTATTATTCTTCTTTGTTTTTTTTCCTCGAAGATACACTGTATACGCAAATCAAAGTTTTATTCAGATTAATTATGCACATAGGAAATATATCACAAGATGAACACAGAACATATTTTTAGTTAATTAAATATTTCAACAAATAGATAGTTAGTGGGATCAGAATCGGCGTAATTCTTTCCTAACTTATGTTTATACAATGTTCAGAGGTTATGAATGTAATTATATTATAAATAACCATATATAACGCAGCCAATTAAGGATAGAACAACAGATACAATGTTACAATTCTTTTACATTTAAGTTTCTCCCCCAGCCGAAGGATTTGTTATGTTCTTTTGGACATTTTGGTAACGTTTCGCAATCGACAAAACATTTTTTTAAATTTGAAATTGAATATCTGCCCCATACAGTGTTGCCCTTTTTTGGGTCAGGATTGATAGCGGTTTTATATACGATATACAAAAAAAAAGCGAAAAAACGCCTCTATCGGAAACCCCCGAACTCAATTTTAGTTAACAGTACCGTTCATGGAAGTTCGGGCAATCTGACAAATTATATTAACTGTTTGGAAAAAAATTTTTAAAAATTTTATAATATACATTTCTGTGGGGAATTATTAAAACTAACCTTTTCTGGAAGCCTTTTTCCAATTTCCAGGTAGTATTTGTCTATTATAAGACCGTTATCATAAAATATAGAATTATGTTAAATCCCCAATATTTCAGTAAAAAAAAGCATAATAATCCCTAGGAGGGTTAGCTGATTCACTGTGTTACTTAAATATTCTATACCCTTTATAAAATATTATAACATTTGTAAACGCAGTAGTTCTGAAGAGTTTGTTATTGTGAAAGTATCTGTGGTTGTGCAAGTAAAAAAATAAAATAATTTCGGTTTGACTGTTTAAAATCCCCCCGGGAAAGCCTCTAGCTGTTTCAAAACGATCTGCTATTATTACCTTGCATCAAAAAGGGTACGCAGAAAGACGGATTGCGGATAAATTAAAATAAAAAATCTACAGTACATGATACTATAGTTCGATTTAAGAAAACCCGGGTGACGTGAAGGATCGAAACCGGCCAGGACCGTCAAAAAAAAACCACCCCTTGGGGAAAGGATTTACGAATAAAAAAAATTAGTAAGCGAAATGAAGACAAACAGCATCAGAAATTGCTGCAAAATTTAATTTGAGCGAGATTCCAAAGTTTCTGTGAGTACTGTGAAACGTCGGCTGAAAGAGGCTGGGTTGCGGGGGGTTTTGTCGAAAAACCGTTACTCCGAAAAAGAAAAAGGGAAACGACTGAAATTGGCACAAGCTCATAGAGATTGGACAGTGGCCCATTTTAAAAACGTTTTGTGGACTGACGAACCCAAAGTTTAAATTTTTTTGGAAATAGACGGAGAGTTTTCGTACGCAGATCAAGGGGGGAAAGAATGTTACGGGAGGGGATTTCCTGGGGGGCAGGGGAGGCGGATCTGTAAGGGTTTTGGGTTTTTTTTAATCGGAACAGGGGACTTGCTCAAAATTGAGGACATAATAAAAAAAGAAGAATATCGGAAAATCCCGGAGGAAAATGCCATACCGTCAGGAGTCCGATTAATTGGTCCTGGATTTGAATTTATGCAGGACAATGGCCCCAAACATAAATCTAAATTGTGAAGATTACCTGCAGCAAGAAGAAAATTAAAAAACCCCTAAAAATTTAAAAGGCCCCCACAGTCCCCCCATCTGAACCCGATAGAGTTGTTATGGGAAGAAATAGACCGATGTGTTAGGAAAAAGTGTCCAAAATCAAAGGGAAAATTTGTGGACCATTCTTCAGGAGGTATGGACAAGCTTCCCAATGAAACATTAACAAAATTAGTGAATCGGGTTCCGAGAAATGGAAAACAGTCCTAAAGGCAAAAAGGTGGATTTTTCAATGAAAATCGGATTTAGATTATTGGTATTAAATTAACTTTTTCTTTTTAATAAATTTGTGTTTGAAAATATGTCAAATCATGTAAGCAAGTATTAAATACATGGCCATTTAATATTTCTCTTATTTTCTTTGACTTCCGTACATTTTTTTAACTTGCCCGAACTTCCATGAACGGTAGTGTACATTACCAAACGGAGCCATTTTAAAATTAATAATAGGGCCCCCTAAAGCTGAGGTCTACACTTTTACATTAAAAAACAAACCTGAACCAATATACTGGTTCAGCTTCGCGACGGTGGCTCAGGTTTGTCGGTTGAAGTTACTGTCTGTGGCTCAGCTTTGTATCATTACCCTAAATATATATATAAATAAATAAACATTGAATATAAAAAATAAAAAATTCTCGTATGTGTGTTGCTTTGCTAGGAATCGAGATCCTCCCATTCACCTTTTCGATAGCTGACAACACGCCACGTGCCAAAACAATTGCATCCAAGCATCGAATAACCCAATACGGCCCTGCAGTTTAACACCATTCGTAATAAACCCATTCATTGCCCCGTCCATAAGTCAGTTACGCGTTCGCATATCGTGAATTCGAACCCAGCGTTGGTATCTTCGCTTCGCTTTGAATGAAACAAGTAATAATTAGTTATTACCGACTGTTTTCTTTTTCAGCCGGCTACAAGCACACCACACGCGTGGACTGTCCAGCGACGGACAATTAGTGCATCCGTTTCCTATCGATGTGCAAACACGCAACATAATTAATCGACACGTAACGTAAGTGATACTATACTATTAGATTGCAACGTTTATCATTAAACATATGTGGGTCTTCCACATGTAAATTATACTAAAACTCGAAGAGATTACTAATTGTTAGATAGTCATCTGGTGCTTTTAGTTCTTGAATTTACAAATCTGTGCTTAAAATTCAGTTTGATGCACTGATAATTAAGTTATATTATTTATTGAATCTGCCGGGGGGGCCTTATTAAAAAGGGCTCTTTGTGCAATATACAATGAGCGAAAAAGGGTAAATTTTTTCCTTTTGGTCCCTTTTTTCCCAAAAAAACATTTCCCCTTCCCCCATATATAAAGTAATGGCGTCATCATCAATTTATTTAAATGGGGCCCTCATATTTTGTCATCAAGGAAAAGAAAATCAATTTTCAAAATTCAACCCCCACAATAAGGGCCCAAAAAAAAAGCTGTTTTTTATGGGGCCCAAATTAATCCCGGTCTTGGATACAGAAAAATTTTGTGAAAAGTGTGCCACAATTAAAAAGCATTTGATACCCCCTTGGAAACTACACCTCTATAAAACTCAATTAATACGAGAATTAAAGGAAACTGATTACCCTACACAATTGAATTGTTGGAAAAAATTTGACGCAAAATTTTTCTCTGATAATTACATTTTCACCCATGCATCAACAAGAAAAATTTCGTTATTGGTCACAAGAAAGCCCCCGGAAGAAAAAAAAAAACTCCATTTATAGCGCTAAATTTACTTTTTGGGCCAATATCCCCCAAAAGGAAAGGTTTTTGAAAATAACAACGGACTTACGGGGGTTTTTTGCATTCCCCCAATTATTCTAAACTCCCGGCCCTCCCCCCAAAAATTTGAAATTTTTTAATGATTATTTATTAAAAATTCAACGAAAAATGGAAGTTTACAAAAGGTTTCCAAAAAAAAACATCAAACCCCCCGGGACTTGGATCCAAATGATCTTAAGAGGCGGGATTACAAAAACAGCAAATTTAATTCAACTTAAAAATCGTATCCAGGAAGAGATTGAAGACATTATTCCTGACAAATGCACAAGCGTAATGGAAAATCTAAGGCTTTGAGTACCAGCAGCAAAACGGGCGACATCCAGATTATATGGTTTTCCATACATGAATTTCCAATAAATGATTTTAATTCTAAAAAAATTAATTGAAAAAAACATTGATAACAAAATTAAAAAAAATTAAACAACCCCCCTAAACCATTGCATTTCGAATACAAATTTGTCAAATTAGTAAATTAAGGGCGTTGCCTTTAATAAAGGATCTTTTAAATAACGTATTACTTGCCCCATAATCATAATAAAATATCAAATGTTGATTTTATACCAAAAAATATTCCCCTTAAAATAAAAATTGACCCGTTGCAGCACTTTTTCATAAAATCATTATCTTTAGAGTCTTTCCTTGTATGAACTAAAAGCATGGCTATGGAGACAATCCACCCTATCAAAAAGAAAACGTTAACAAAACAAATTATAGAAAACAATTATTATAGACACAAAATTTAATGAATTCTAACATCTACGAGGGATGATCGTAAAATAAGGTTCCCATATTTTTTAAAAATAGACAGCATTGTCTATTTCCTTAACATTATACAAAGTTTTAAAGGTAAAAACTTTAGCTATTTTTCGACATAATCGCCATTTCTATCCCAAACATTTTTGCAGACGGTGCTCCAACCCGACCCCCCGTAAAATTTTGCTGCCCGTCCTTTCAAAAATCGAATAACCCTCAATTTTGTTGGAAATCTCCCGGGAAACCGAAAAAACATTGACGAAAAGGGAACCCTTCGATCTTCAAGCGGTTCTCTCGACCTTTTCAACGATTTTCCCCCTGACACTGATGGTCTTCCGTTCCGCTCTTCATCCGGGAAATTTTCCTCCGACCTCCCGTGAAATTCCCCCTTTTGGACGTGTTGAAACAGTTTTTACACTTTTCTCCATAAACTTCGGTTTTAAAATTTACGATGAATGTCTTTTAAAAACTTGACAAAAACTGACAGGAGACGGGAGTGGTTTTTAAAGTGGAAAACTGCCCCCGCCAATGTTGTCGGATTTCGCCTCCCCGTCTTATTGCTGCTGTAGGGGTTTGGTAACCTTATTTTACGATCATCCCTCGTAGATAGAAATTTGAACCAAGAATTCCACATGAAAAGGTATGATCTTTTTACACAAAAAAAATATTTCTTATTATTATCGTTATAATTTATTATATCTCTAAGAAAACGGATAGTGGTGGTTCTACCATTATTATTATTATTATATTATTATATTATTATTGGCCATCATTATCTAGACACCCGAACGGACAGCAGGACAAATATAACGCACCCTTCACACCTAGGGCCGATCAGGAGACTAACGTAAAGAACAGACACAGGTCACGGAAAAACAAACTCATCTTGTGCATCCTAGAAGGAGATGATTGATGTTTCCATAGGTACTCTGTCTGGTAAAAACTGCAAGCGTCGTCTTCAGCTAAATTAATTCTGTGTAGATGGTGATTAAATGAAATCCTTAGAATTTGGCCTAACATTTTCTTTTTAATATAAAATTTATTATACCATTACTGTTCACCGATTTTGAGAAAAAGTAGATGATAATTTGTGATTTTCTTTATATGAAATTTGATATAGAATGTTTGCCAACTTCCATGCAATTCATCCTTCAGATTTGCAATCGTGTGGGATAGGGCATTCTTCGGAAATATGCCATGTCACATATTATTTCTTCTGACACTAACGATTATTTACTATAATGGAATTACGTAATGTTTATACTTAATTTTTTCTGCGGTGCCATTACAAAAGTAATATAAACTGTAAATATTCATTTGCTGTATTTATTAACAACATTTTTATATCGTCACATTTAATATTCGTGATTCAACGTTCTTTGCTAGAAAAATTTTTGGTGATTCAATATTCTTTGCTAGAAATATTTTTTCTGACATTTATTACGAAATGTATTGTCGAAGTGATGTTTTTTAATTCCTACTTCCTATCCACGTACAGAGTGTCTCGTATGAATAGCGGGAAGCCAAGACTTTCTGATGACATAAAAAAACCTGGCAGAATATTCTCTAAAAATATTTTCATATACACAGGGTGATCGCAAAACTAGAATAGGTAATATTTTTACTGACTACACTTTAGAGAAAAAAGTTACACAGGACACGTACCTAACAGATCATAGAATTATAAAGCTTGGATTTGATATCGACTACTTACCGACTGTTACAAATGAATTATTTCAAGCATTTGTGAATACTCTACACTGTTATTACAACATGGCATTTCCGGTAAAGTGATTCAAGGTGCAAACTCAGAGGCAACGAAATAATTGGATAACCCACGAAGTAGTTCAATCTAATTCGAATTTAAAAGATTTGTACAACTTACAGAAACAGTATCCTCAATTGAAGGAATTATACAAACAGAGAACTATGCAGCATAAACATTTAGTTAATGAAGCAAGAAAGAACTACAACTCATATATTATTAATAACGCACAAAATAAAACAAAAAAGATGTGGAGATGGTTAAACAATTAACTGCATGAAATGAATCTGAAAAATATTGAAATTATTCATGATGATAAAGGGATCAGTGACCCACTATTGATTGCGAATATGTTAATACCCCGGAGTCTTGACAAGTGATAAAAATTTCCATCAACAATGAATAAATTACACGAAACCCAAATATATGTATTTGTTTCGCTTCACTGAATCTGAAATGAATACTGCTATAATGAAATTAAAAAAGTAAACATAACATGTGGGCCTGATGATCTATCTGCTACAATACTTAAGGAATTTGCCTCTTTTTTATTGGTACCGTTGACGTATCTTGTTAATTTGTCACTTTCCACTGGAGTATTTCCTAATTGCTTCAAGACCCTTTTTCAGTTACGCCAGTATATAAAAAATGATAGAAAGAGCATGTCAAATTACAGACCTTTTTTTTCCCCTGTTTTGGGAAAAGAACTTTGATTGCATGTCACTTCGATTAGAATCATTTTTGGATAAGCACGATATATTTAGTATGAATCAACACGGGTTTCAAAGAGGTAAATCTACAACAACTCCTTTATCATCTTTTTACAACGTCATTCTGAATAGCGTTGGTAACAAGGACGTTCCATTGTCCATCTTCTGTGATTTTTGAATTTTGATTGTGTAAAAATTTTGATTTTTAGGGAAAAGTTTTATGAATATGGTATCAGGCAATGCGGCGAATTGGGAAACCATATCTACATGGACGGATGCAACATTTACTATACGCTACAGAAGTGAAACTGCTATTAAAAAGTGTAAGTCATCTTGTATTGCCATCGTTCACGGAATAGCACAAGGATCAGTGCTGGGTCTAGTTATTTTTAATCTCTACACCAATTGTTTAAAACTAGTGCAGGTATTGCAAGAATCAAAATAGAATGGTTATTTGTTTAATAGTACTTTAATTGAATTACATTATTGGAATGGACTGTATACTAGACTAGGTATTCCTGCTTGCGCGGGTAGAACTCGACTCTTAAAAAAAAAAGGTATACATTCAGTTTTGTTCCTATAACTAAACAAAAAAGGTCCTTGTCACTTCTAGTTGTAGGTCACATAAATTACCCTAGTCGTCATAAACTTGTCAGTTTCTGGTATTAGTATTACTTGGTTCCCATGACAACAGTAAACAAAACATGTTGACATTGCTGTTCTTAACTACCCCAAAATTTTAAGCTTATGTAGCTACTTGCAGTCAAAAGCGAATCTTGTATTTGAAAATTACATACAAATTGGTTTTGGTGTTAATACAGATCGGTTACCATGATAACAGCAAACAAAACGTACTGACATTAACGATCTTAGACTGTTGATTCAAAATTTTTTCGACGGATGTGTAAGTTGCGCTATCCCGACCGACGATGTTCACATTCGAAAACATTTGTCAAATTGAAACTAAGATTTGATACTACTGTAAACATTAGTTATTCTACTGATGCAGAAAAAGAAGGAATTGTAATGCAAGATGCATTAGGATTACAATCCTTTCTCTTTTTTCTGCATCATTAATGTTTACAGTTGCATCAAATCTTAGCTTTAGCGAAAAAGGACCGGGGAAACAATACAATATTTTAATATAAGTTTATAGAGGCTAACAATAAGTGATATAAATATAGATATGTCAGCATAAATTTATTTACAATCAAAAAAGAAGACAAAACATGTAACACAATTGAGGTACGCTATGGATAAACTGAATAGCCTTTATTGTAATTTTTATTGCAATAATTGATAACTATCTACTTATTTATCTACAGTGAACGCTCAAAATTCACTGCTTTCACCTCAATACATTTGTGCAATCATTTGTAAAAGCAATTCTAGACTTTTCTTAGCACACTAAGTGTTGCACTCTGGAATGCTTGCTTTATCCTTAACTTCATACATAAATCAAACGTGGATTAGTAGTTAAGAACAGCAATGTCAGCCTATTTTGTTTACTGTTGTCATTGTAACCAAGCAATACTAATATCAGAAACCACTTGGATACAATACCCAAACGCAGGTTTCATGGGTAAATAGCTCTTTTACCGTCAATGTTATACACATGCATCACAACACAATTTCCTATACGTTGGTTACAGAAAAAATATATAGCGCTATTTTAAAAAAATTAAGTTTCTGATATTTGAATTTGGCAGAGTTTGCTGTTCAATACTGTATATTTCAAAGGCGTTCTAATACAATGCCTAGATCTAGGTAATTTAATCGCTAAAAAATTTATGGTAGAATGTATGTGCATTTTGAGTTCTTTGAAGGAAATACGGATATCTAAATTTAGACGATTGAGGACAATATCATAAATATCTTAAAATTTGTTAGAAATAGATATATGGAATACGTATTATAATGAATTATTTCCGGATAGTGGACCCAAAAACGTAATAATATACAGATGTACCATTTAAAATAATAAAGTAGGTGCGCGGTTCTCTACTTAGCGATCATCCTGTGTATATAAAAATGCTTTTAGGGGATACTATTCAAACGTACGATCTCTTGAAACAAATAATCTCAAGTTTGATTTGAAAATATATCTGTTTCATTTGATTCAAACAGTACATATTTGTTTGACAACAAAATTATGTTAAATAAAGACTTTTGTACATTCAAACAAATCCAATCTGTTGCTTTTAAAAAATGTGCCTTCACTCAAACAAACTTTTGTTGAATTAAATAAATAATTTCAAAGATATACATTTGTTTGATTCAAGAACCTTTTTCTCTGTGCGTACAATAGGCGGAATTTTCCAATTCCAGAAGATTGGGACACTCTGTATATGATCCAAAAATTTCACTTAAACGATCTTGGAAATGTTTATCGTTAAACGAGGTAAACAAAAATTTGTTTACAAACATTCATTCATCTAAGACTTCTGTGTACTTGGCCTCGTAAATTTTCTCAATAAAGCCTACGCGAAATCCATGCAATGTAACACGGCTCTTCCACGTGGCCATTAATATGTAAATATGTTAATTAAATGGACACGACTTGAATCGTTGGATAAGTACTGAGAAGGTATGATTAAAGATCATGTAGAAATGTACGTTTAAGCATTGTAAGGCCGTCAAGGTAATTATTACAAGCAAATAAACAAGATATCAAATAAAACGACTTTATTATCCTCTTCGTTCCTTATAGCCCGTAACGCTGAAATTTTAGAGATGTGTTTTTATTACATCGTTAAGTAAAATATCCTATTTACTCAGTTAGTATATTTATTGATGCTGTAAGTTATTATTTTTAACTTCTAAATCACTGTAGAATTATAATCACACGGGCAAATTTAAAGGAACGGATATAAAATGGATTTTTTCTCTCCATAACTTTCTTTTCTCGTAACAAATTTGAATGGAATTTTTTTATTGGAAAAATTAACCAATGGCTAGCTTATTGTAGTTTGTTTTGTAAATCTTCATACCATTCTCAAGCCTCTTTAAAAACCTAATACAAAAAAGTAAAATTTTTGCAGAAAATGAATTGTACATTTTGACTTGTTTTAAACATTTAATCTTCAAGAAAAATTACAACATTTTTTTTCAATAACAGGTGTTTCCTCCAGGAGCTCTTACAACTGCGGTCATCCATCTTCCCATACTCCTAATGACGTTGTCGATCATTTCTTGAGGCAAATCTTTCCATATTTCAATTAGAGCAGCTCTCACGTCTTCGGTGTTCCAGACTGCAGGAATTCTTGACCTAAGTCATCTGCCTAGTACGTCCCAAACATGTTCAATTGGATTAAAATCCGGGGAACATGCAGGCCAGATTATTGTTGGTATTTGTACTTGATTTAAAAAGTCAGTTAGACAGTGAGCTACGTGAGGGCGAGCATTGTCGTGCATTAACGTGAAATTTGGACCGATACATGGAGCGAAAGGTATCACATGGTTTTGCAGGACTTCCCTTACGTATCTATCGGCCGCCATCAATTATTACCAACTCTGTGCGTGCCCCAAAACATATTCCACCCCACACCATAATTGACCCTCCACCGAAAGAGACTTTAGGAGTAAAATTAAATTGTTCATTTTGTCCTTAACTGCTAACATGCGTCTCTTCATACTAATTTGTTCGTTACTGTGGGATCAATGGAGTTCCATTATTGTTATAAGGCGATTTGTAGCTGTTCCTTGTTGCGGATCGTATGTTTCCTTATTTTTCGTTCCAGTTCATCCCATACGTGCTCTCTGGGGTTCATGTCCGGCGATTGTGGAGGTGTATGAAGCTGCTTTCCCACATTAAATATCAACCATTCCTTGACCCGTTGAGCGGTGTGCTTGGGATCATTATCTTGCTGGAAGATAAATGACCGTCCAAGACCGAATTTTTGGGCACTAGCTTGCAAATTTTCTCTCAGTTTATCCATGTATACATATTGGTTCATTATACCGTAAATAAATTTTAAATTACCAACGCCCGCAGCACTCATACACCCCCAAATTTTTAGTTTTCAGTTCTTCTGACCCAAAAATGGCCATGGACTGTAAAATTTGGCGGAGGAAAAGTTTTAGTGTGGGGGTGTATGACTGCTGCAGGCGTTGGTAATTTAAAATTTATTGACGATATAATGAACACATAGATATACTGAGAGAAAATTTACAAGCTAGTTCCCAAAAATTCGGTCTTGGACGGTCATTTATCTTCCAGCAAGATAATGATCCCAAGCACACCGCTCAACGGGTCAAGGAATGGTTGATATTTAATGTGGGAAAGCAGCTCATACCACCACAATCGCCGGACATGAATCGCATAGAGCACCTATGGGATGAACTGGAACGAAGAATAAGGAAACATACGATCCGCAACAAGGAGCAGCTACAAATCGCCTTACAACAAGAATGGAACTCCATTGATCCCACAGTAACGAACAAATTAGTTGAAAGTATGAAGAGACGCATGTTAGCAGTTATAAAAGCAAAGGATGGATCAACAAGTTACTAAACTTTGTAAATGGAGTTACTATTCTAATAATTCCGGATTTCTAAGTGTATGGAATTTTTTGAGATTGGAATTGTACCTACTTTTGTTCTTTTTTTTAATGTAATGTTACTTGTACAATAAAACATTATCTGTTTATGTTATCTTGTTCATTTGTATTCTAATATACTGTTCACCAACAATTTTCTGCTATAAATAGGATTGCACTGTTTTTTTAAGCACTCAAATCAAAATGGTGACAGCTGTATGGACACTTTTTTGAGTCAGTGTATACAAACTCTCGCTACTGCATGCGCTCTAATTTAAAAACATTATTTCGGCGTATTCAAAGAAGTTGCAATCAATTATGTAAACGGTATCAGCGATACAAGTTCACCTCCGTTTATTTAATGATATTGATTTTCAAGGTTCTACCAATAACAGTAAACATATTCGAACTGGTCTCTTTTCGAGAAAATCCACTTTCGATGCAAGTCCTTAGTAACCTTTCCTCTTTCCTCTATGTATGCTTTTGAATACAACCATATCCGTTTATAAATACGTACGCATACGCTCATATTAGCCATTACATGTGTGACAAACAGACAATTTAATAAAAAGCAATATTACAAAAACTCAAATTGGAGTATTCAACTAAACTGAAATGGCATTGGAGTTCATATTGGACCGTGAGATACTTTTACATAATCCTGTTGGTTTAAACGCATATTTATCCAGTTCGAATTGGTTGAAATACGCCAATGGACGCCACTAATAAAATTCATGTCCGGTGGTATTTTCTGCTTGGATATGGTAATGACGGAGCGGATGTCATTGGTCATGAGGTCAAGGCTGATACGTCCATAAATTATTATACAATTAAATTCGATACGATAGTTTTCTGCGATGATAATCGCGTAATTTTCACATTCTGCATGCATTTGGTAAACGTCAGGAGATGGAATTATCCGTTTGATCACTCTATTACTCCTATTAGTTTAAATTACGTTAAGTATTTAGAATTAAGGAGACTGTAAAATATTGCATGAAGAAATTATATTTAAAAAATGAACATCTCCACTGCGCAGTTATGTCAGATAGCAGAAAGTGTAGTATTCTTGCTATTAAACTGGTAATACACATCAGTTGAGTAATATTTTAAATTTACATTATTTCGGTACTTGCTCTAGAAATAGGGAAAAGTAGTGTAGTGGGACATTCCAGCTGAAGTGCGTCCGTTGACACATCAATACATTAATTTCAATAAATTTCATATCAATATTCGTAAAGTATTAGAAATTAACGTAGCATTTACAGAATTCGGATTATTTTTGGTTATAATTCGAATTCTAGCATTTTTATGATTTTTATAATTAATCTTTTATTTTACAAAAAAAGACTCCATTAACGTTATCTTACAGGGGATAATCAAAATTTCGAATTATTTCGAGTAATTTACATTTTGGAAATATAATTTGTAAAAATAACATAAACACACATACGAAACACACTATATTTGGAATGCAAGCAACAAAATCCCTTACGTCATCTACAACGAACATTACATCAAAATTAAAAATATCAAGTCGTTAAATTGGCAGCACCCAGACAACGCGTAAACAAGAAGATAGAAACAAAAAATCTGACAGTAAACATATATATGAGAGATTCGTTTAGAAATTTATAACAATAACAGTTTGAAGAAGTAAATCAACGCAAAATCTAACCGAATAAGTCATAGAAGGGGATTGGAGAGGTATATTCAAGAGGATATCAACTTATTATTTGAAAGGCGCAGATCAGGATTCAGATGAGGAACAAAACCATATATACTGTTAAGTTCAAATTTGTATGTACGACAACAACAGTCTCAGCTGTCACTTCGGAACGACTAAATGTCAGGTTGGCCACTCGTTGGTAACTAAACATGAAAATTTTCTCGTTACCATTTCCTCCCAGCCAACTGGCCTTGGGGCGTTGACGTTAAATCTTAAATATAAGTCCAGATAACGACGAGTGTGGGATAGCATGGACAAATCTACTCGTCAGTTAATTTTCCTATTCACGTAATTCGTCCAAATTCATGTAGAAATCGTCTGAAATAAGCAACAGCGTAAATCGAAAGGTATTTTAAATGATATTTCATCAATTAAATCTTTATCTGAAAAGTTTAAGTAAATTATTAGAGAATTTTCACGTTTAAAGCTTGTCAGTGACATTTTGTATCATAGAATCATTGAAATACGACCTCCTAGTTGAGTCACTGCATTCATTCTCGTATGCTGTTTGCAGAAATAATCTCATTTGATCGAAATTCATCGTAAAAGTTTCTATTTGGAGTAAATTATCAAAATTAGCTGTGAAGTAAAACAATCGCCGGTCTTTCGCGATTTAAAAGAAAAGTGAGATGAGCGACGCCATAATTTTTTTTGATCAATCTTTATTCAGCCTTGGTTGAATCAAAGTGTTTCTTAACTCCGATCCCCATTTAAAGTGCTCGATTGTGAAATCAAAGTCTTTATTTGAAGAGAAAAGGGTTGAATTTCCAGAACAGGCAGTTTCCTGTAGTGGTTATATAAACAGAGAGTATATATAACACTGGCATCGTTCAAATTTCAAGGTTGGTTACATTTAGAATGTTAAAATTCGTTAATTTGGTTTTATGAATTTGGAAATTCATTAGGGTATCCAGGGCTACTCCCGAACCCACTAAAAATCATTAATTTGGTTTAAAATTAAAAAATTTAACAATTTTCCCAAAATCCCCTGAGAAAGATATCTCAATACACTATACACACACACGAATAACTGTAAGTTAAAGAAAAAATTATCTTTGTAAGTGAAATACTAGAAATAATAAACGGAACAGATTGTCACCCAATTTAAAACTTTTAATTGTTTTAAAATATCTCAGTCAGAAACATTAAAAAATTATTTCATCCAAAATAATAAAAAAATGAGAAATAAAAATTCGAAATGTTATTCGTTAACTTCCTGCCAGAGGTAAAGTCTATTAATAAATGCTTCTAATGAATATTGGAGATGTCCTATACTAAACAATATTAGATGACTTATAATTCGTTGGTTATCTAATATTATTGCCTGTTCCCAGAAGAAAAAAATCAATTGAAGTCATGTTTGGAGACTGCGGAAGATATTCAATCCTTTCCCTTCATCTAATTCATTGTTCAGAAAGTATATTTTTCTCTACTATTATTTTATCTATTTTTGATATTTAATTACTTAGCTTTCGGAAAACTAACCGGTATTTTGCCTTTTATTTGCTAGATTTGGATGTAGAGACCAAATTAGTATTTTATAAAAATAATATTTCATTAAAAAAGAAAGTTAAAAGTTATTTTGGAAATAATCCTTGCTAAATGGTGTCATCCTTCTGTTTTGAGCTTATTTTTAATATGAAAACAACTTTCTGATATCCTTTTCTGGATTTCTCTAGTAAATAGCTAGAATATTCGTTGGAAATTCGTCATCAAACTATATTTCGAAAAGAATAATTATCAATATTTGCTGTGTTTGAAACAATCGCTATCGCGATTGAAATAAAAGAGTGAGGGACGCCAATTAATTTCTCACTTTGAGTCAAGTTTCTCATCCATGCAACGCGTATTGTACATTGTGTTGCAATTTCAAAGCGTTTAATATTTCAAATCGTACCATAAATACGAGATAGAAGTCAAGTTTGGTGGTTGAAGAATAGCCAGGTTTCCAGCAGATAACATATAAACGTAGAGTTTATATGAAATCGTCAACATTCCAGGTTAGTTTTCTCTTTTTCAGTTTTAATTTTCGTAAAATTGCCGAAATAGTGTGTTTCGGACACTCCCGAACCCCCACATTGCATAATTAATTAATTGATTTCGAAGATGCTTTTTTTTTTCAAAAAAGGCTTCGTTCCAAAATATATCTTTCCCAAAAAGATTTTTTTATGTTTTCTCAAAATAACGCACATGTTATTATTGTTAGCAAACACCATAAAGTACTCGCCCTCGTAAAAATACAATACATACAGTTGCCCTCCTTTCCAAAAATACCTACTTATTGTTAGACTTTTTCCATTTCTAAAAATAACGATTTTGACAAGTATGTATATCACGGTAAAAGAAAGCCAAAAACAATAGTCACCTACATAACTAGAATTCGCGACATTTTAATTTATAGCAATAAGTTTTTTCCAGTTTTGCCTGCAATAAAAAAGAATGATGTACTTCTTATTGGAACAGATTTGATAATATTTTTAACCATAAATAATTGAACTGGATTTTAGTTTTTAGGATACTCCTAAATGAACCAAATTTTACTCATTGTATACATTGTAGGTTATTATACTGTAAAAGCCTAGAATCAACTGCCGAGTGTTAGCGTAAGTTCAACATAACCAGATTTCATCACATTTTGTAGCATATATTCAGATATCACTTTACAAAAAATCTTTGTTATTAACCCACTAATAAATGAGATCAAAGTTTTTGCCCCAAATGTCTCAGAGTTTATGTTTTTTATGTCGGAATATTTAATTGTCTTATTGATAATATTCTCATAATCTTGGAATTACTCATGTGATAAATCCTTGCAAAGATTACGCAATTTAAAATAGAAGCATATTATATCGTATAATACACATTTCAAAATGTGTGGTTCATCTCTTTGATGTACAAAATAATTATCCAAAAAAGTACTTCGTCTAAACAGAACAGAGGTATTGCATTTATCAAAACATGACGGTTGTAGTATTTCATCATCAAATGAATTAT
>JAROYC020000015.1:3580076-3646939 GCA_029619255.2 Dynastes hyllus
TTTTTTTAAAAAATTTTTAAATTTTAATTTAAAAAAAAAAATTTTTTTGGGGCCCAATTTTGAAAAATTTTTTGAAAAAAAAAATTTTTTTTAAAAAATTTTTTAAAAAAATTTTTCCCAAAAAGGTTTTAATTAAAAAAAAATTTTTTAAAAAAATTTTAATTCCCCTTTTTTTAAAAAAAATTTTTAAATTTTTTTTAAAAAGGTTTTTTTTTAAATTAAAAAAAAATTTAAAAATTTAAAAAAATTTTAAAAATTTTTTGGAAAATTAATTTGGGTTTTTTAAAAAAAACCCTTTTTTTAAAATTTTTTTTTTTAAAAAAAAAAAAGTTTTTTTTTTTTAAAAAATTTTAAAAAAATTTTTTTTTTTTTTTAAAAAAAAAAAAAAAAAAAAAAAAAAAATTTTTTTTTTAAACTTTTTAAAATTTAAAAAAAAAAAAAAAAAATTTTTTGGAAAAAAGGGTTTTTTAAAAAAAAAAAATTAAAAAAAATTTAAAAATTTTTTTTAAATTAAATTTTTTTAAAAAAAAATTTTTTTAAAAAAAATTTTAAAAATGGGAAAAAAATTTTTCCAAAGGGCCCCAAAAATTTTAAACCTTTTTAAAAAAAAAGGGGGGGGTTTTTTAAAACCCCAAAAATTTTTTTTTTTTTAAAAAATTTTTTTTTTTTTTTAAAAAAAAAAACCCCTTTCCTTTTTAAATTTTTTTTTTCCGGAAATTTTTTTTAAATTTTTTCCTTTTTCCCTTTTCCCCCCAAAGGTTTTTTTTTTTTTTTTCCCCCTTAAAGTCCCCGAGGGGGGGGAAAAAAAAAAGGGGTTTTTTTTTGGGTTTTTTTCCCCCCCTTTTTTTTTTTTAAAAAATTTTTTTTTCCCCCCCAAAAAACCTTTTTTTCCCCTTTTTTTAAAAAAACCCCCCCAAAAAAAAAAAAAAATTTTTTTAAAAACCCAAAAACCCTTTTTTTTCCTTTTTTAAAAAAACCCTTGGTTTTCCGAAAAAAAAATTTTTGGGGGGCCCCAAAAAGTTTTAAAAAAAAAAAAATTTTTTTCCCCCAAATTTCTTTTTTTTTTTTTTGGGAAAAATTTTTAAACCCCCCCCAAAAAATTTTGGGGTTTTTTTTACAGAAATTTTGGAATTTTAAGTTGAAAAATTTTTAATTTTGGAAAAAATTTTAAAATTATACAATATACATTCCTGTAAAGAATTATTAAAACTAACCTTTCCCAAAACCTTTTTCCAATTTCCCGGTAGTATTTGTCTATTATAAGACCGTTATCATTTATAAATTAATGTTGGAAATCCCCAATAATTACAATGACAATAAAGCTTTATAATAACCCAGGGGGGGAAAGGCCAAAATCAACCTTTTAAAATTTAAAGGCCAAAAGTTTTAAAAGGGGGAATAAAAAAAAAACATTTAAAGGGGGCCCCAGCTTTAAAAAATTTTTTAAATTATAAAAGGGGGGAAAAAAATTAAAAAAATTAAAAAATTTAAACAGATAAATATAGTTAATTTAAAAAACCCCCGGGGTAAATGTTAATAAAAAACCCGGGAAGATTTAAAATAAAAAAAAGTTGCAAATAGAAGACTAACAGGATCAGAAATTGCTGCAGAATTCAATAATGAGCGAGATTCCAAAGTTTCTGTGAGTATTGTGAAACGTTGGCTGAAGCTGAAAGAGGCTGGGTTGCATGGGCGAGTGGCTTGTCGAAAACCGTTACTCCGAAGAGGAAATAGGCTGAAACGACTGAAATGGGCACAAGCTCATAGAGATTGGACAGGGGCGATTTTAAAAACGTTTTGTGGAAATGACGAATCCAAGTTTGAGGTTTTTTGGGAAAAAGACGGAGAGTTTTCGTAATAGATCAAGGGGGAAAGAATGTTACGGGGGTTAAAAAGTTCCCACGGGGAAACATGCGGGCGGATCTGTAATGGTTTGGGGGGGTTTTTCCTTAATCGGAGCAAGGGGCTTGCTCAAAATTGAGGGCATAAGAAAAAAGAAGAATATCGGGAAAAACCTGGAGGAAAATGCCATACCGTCAGGAGTCCGATTAATTGGTCGTGGATTTGAATTTATGCAGGACAATAAACCCCCAAAAATAAATCTAAATTATGCCAGATTACCTGCAGCAAGAAGAAAAAAAGAACCCTAAAAATTATGGAATGCCGCCACAATCCCCCGATCTGAACCCGATAGAGTTGTTATGGGAAGAATTAGACCGATGTGTTAGGGAAAAAATGTCCAAAATCAAAAGGGAAAATTTGTGGACCATTCTCCAGGGGGTATGGACAAGTTTTCCCAATGAAACATTAGCAAAAATTTGTGAATCGGATGCCGAGAATAGTGGCAGCAGTCCTAAAGGCAAAAGGTGGATTTTTCGGTGAAAATCGAATTTAAATTATTTGTACTACATTAACTTTTTCTTTTTTTAAAAAATTTGTTTTGAAAATATGTCAAATCATGTAGGTAAGTATTAAAAATACGTGGGCATTTAATATTTCTCTTATTTTCTTTGACTTCCGTACATTTTTTTGCTCGCTCGAACTTCCATGAACGGTAGTGTATATAATTTGATAAGGATTTAAAACGGTTTCCCCGCTGAATTAAAGATTTTTATAGCACGTGTCTTATTGATTTAATACTTACCAATACTTACTATGTAGCTTAATTTAAAATGATTATCAGCAATGTTTTGAATATACATATGTACATACGTACACCATTTTAATCTATGATTCACGTGTAATCTAGCTTGTTTGAAATTTATCGGTCAAATTAACATTTAGCTAACAATAACAGAGCTTTATTTTACTTTCCTATCGCACATCATTAATCATTCTACAGTAAAATACATATATATTTTCTTGGAGCATTCCGTTGGCTTATTTTTTACCAATAGTCGTTTCAATTTGGATAACCTTGAAGTAATAAATGCGAATAAAAAGGTTTTGGTAAAAACAACCAGTAACAGTTATCAATATTCTTTTGTGAAATATGACAAGTAATTCTGTTTAATAAATACTTAATTTGATGTACAACTATGGTAAATTCCTTAAGGAAAATTGAAAGTAAACATAAAGTGAACTATGTTTCACCGAAATTCCTCAAAGGAAAGCTGCTAGGATAATTTTTAACAAGAAACTCATTATTTAAATATATGTAAATGTATTTAGAACCATATTTAATACACAACAAAAGCATAATCATAATTTTGAGATTCGATTTTAAAAGTTTTTCCTAAATACGTTAGACGTTGCTTTCGTTAAACATTAGAAAATGCCAGGAATAAGTATTTATTAAAATAATTAACATCGTTCGGCAGCTAACAATAAACATTTTGTAAGATCTACGACATTATAGTTATGCCTATTTATTCTGACAAAAATGTTATTATGCAAACATCGTGGTTTTCACACTAAAATATCTTAGGTTTCGAAGTGTTTAGCAAGATTGTTGGTACAATTGAAACTATGTGGAAATATTTAGCAGGACAAATACGCTAGATTGATGTCACTTCTATTTAGAAAAAAGTGATAATAATTGTTTATATAACACGTTCGAATATTGTGTGAAATTTTTTTTTCCATTGAGCAATAAAATATTTGGTATAATGCGGAATGATAGATAGGCGGGATTTTAAGAAATAAATTTTATCTGTTTTATTTTACTTCTTACGAAGGATTTAGTGCAACAACTGTATAAATAATATACAAAATGCATAAATTTTTGACCTTCTCCTTTCGTATTTTGTCTTTCCAGCTGTGGCTACGGTTTGTGTTTTACCGAACTTCATGACAAAGATCTTTTAGTGTATTCACCATAACACCACTCAATTTATCATTAAACTTTTGAAAGGCAAAAGCTAGAGTTTTTTGGAAACAACTGGTCGATTCCTATTTTTTTGTAAACTAATGTTTGGTGTTGTCAGTGGTTTAATTACATTTCCAATGTCACCGGAAGTGATCTCACCTTTTTTATTCCAAATAGAGCAACCTTTATATTTTTATATTTCTGGAAAGGTATTTGAAAGACGAATTTAACGATGTAACACTAAATACCATACCTTAGCTTAAGAGATATTACGATATGCAGCAATAAAGTTTTCAGAATCTGTTTTTGGTGTTTTGCAAAGTTGGCTAGACAAAAGGCCAACGTGTTTCCTGTGACGCCAAGTAGATCTAAAGACCTCATTGCTAAGCAATGCAATAATATGTAACTCTGAACGCGTAAATTATTCTTGTTATTTATTGTTATTATATATTCGTTCTTTATTCTCGTTTTCCTTGTCTTTTATTTTATCTGTATTGTTAATTGTTATTCCTTTACTTTAATGCAACGATATGCTTATTTCTAAAGTTGATTTTATATTGGTCCATGCATGGACCATAAACTTTCCAGTAAACAAGGATAGATGGAAAGAAATCTGCAAATCGAACTGCTTTGATAGAGGATAAAATAAGATTTAAATTATTTAATAATTTGTTGCAAAATTGCGTCAAATAAATCAAATAAAAAGTCGTTATCAAAAAGTCATATTGTAAATTCAATTCGCCACATTATAATAATATCTCGTTACAGATACTGTCGGTTTTTTCCGAATTCACCACATACGAGACATATATCTTGACCGTTTACATTCGTATTCTTATCTTCGTCGTCATTTGACTCTTCATCAGAATTTAAATCCTTATAGCTCATTATTCTGCAACTCCTTAGCAAGTTTACTTTCTGTTTCATACAGATATATTCCTGGTCATCATTATTCGCAAACACGTTTTTCTTGATTGTCTTTGCCTTTCCCTTAGTTTCATTCTTTGCTAACTTCATGTTTGCTTTTTCTATTACAACATCTTTGTTTGGGGTGGCTATTATTATTTGAGACGTTTGTACCGTTGACCGTTTTCGTTTATTTGATTGCCCCTTTTGGTGAAAGTAAAACTTCTTCAAAAGATATTTCCATATTATTATTTGGTTCCGGAACCACCATAGCTTCGAGTATTGGAGGCGGACCAATAGTTTGTTGAGGTTCTGGAGTTTGTTCGCGTTCTGGCGTTTGTTCAGATTCTCGAGATTCTTGACATTGTTGGAATCCTCGAAGATCTTGTTGGCCTATAGGCGCGATCTTAGAATTGTACAAGTCGACTGGGGCAAAGTCTTCCTTGGAAAAGACATCAGGATTATATGGCCAGATACCAGTTACCTGAAATGCTTTCGCAACTTTTTCCAAAGTAGCAACTCTCATGTAGGCATTGTTAATGAGTTCTGCGATTTCAAAAGGAGTTATTTTCTCATACGGGTGTTTTTTAGGTATTTACTGCATTCTGTATTGAAAGCGGTTTTTTAAAGGTGAATAGAGTGTGACATCCAACGGTTGAAGTTTGTGAAAGGTGCGTGGAGGAATTGTTAATAGAATAATTTCATTGGCTTTGCAAAATGTATACGGTTCGAATGTAGAATGAATAGAGTGATTGTCCATAATGAGCAAAACCGGATTCTCCAGACTTGCTTTGATAAACTTTTGGAAATGCTTCAAATATTTAAGAAAAAGTTCTTCTGTAATCCAGCCTTTATCACAACAGCAGTATGAAGCTCCAGGAGGACTACCTTTCCGAAGTAAAGGATTCATCCGCTTTGTGCCATAGACAAACGCTGTAGGAATATAAGTTCCCGGTGCACTAATGCACAAACCAACGTTATGTTTTTCCGCTTTCCCAATTTGTAACACAACCCACTTGCTTCCGGCCCTTTACAGCAAGAATCTTGCCTGTTTTTTGTACCGTAGATATATCGGTCCCATCTGTGTTAAAAATTCTAGGCTCTTTGAATTTATATTTGGTTATAACTTGCTCCAAATTCTTGAAAAAGAAAGTCATCTGTTCTTTATTGAATCCTGTTACTCTGTTCATACTCGTCGCCTCAGGTTTTCTTGGTGTAACGGTGGGATTACGCTTCAAGAAACCATAAAGGACACCTTAGATTATTTTTTTCTGCATGGTTGTAAGCACATTTTTTTATTTCCTGTCTAGAGACTCCATAGAATAGTTTTTGTTTGTAGTTATTGTTATTTTTTATCCTCTTTTGTATAGTGCTTCTTGATATATCAAAAGTTTGAGATACTTTTCGAACAGACTGACCACTCTTTACAACAGCATGTTATTAGCAGTCCAAGAGGCCTTATTAGTGCATTTTTTGTAACATCGAAGCATCTGAAATGCTAGTGTATCAACATTTCCTACATATGAGGTAATGGTGGCCGGCCACTATTACCCCTGTTTGAGTGGCTATCATAACCCTCCAAATAAAGGAGGTTTCCTTTAAATAATGTTATGTAAAAAGTATTATTCTTAAAGAAACTTACCTTTAAATATCATAAACACGAATCTTAAGCATTCACGATATTTTCAAATCGTAAGCGACTCGTAAAACATGAATAAAACATTGATCGAAATGAACTGCTCTTATTAAAAATCGCGCCTTTTTTACTTTGCTACGATATTTTTGACTGTTAACATCGAATGTCGTTAAAATTTCGTCGGGTTATCGAATTAATTACATATTAATAGATTGCAGCACTACCTGATATTTACTTTGAAACGCATTCAAGCTAAATAATGGGTGTTTCCCATTACTCTGGTCGCCGCCATTCCCCCAACTTTCGTTAATTGTCGCCATATTTACCAAATATTAAAATTGAGCCAGTAATTTCAATGGTTCGTGCCAATGCTGTTCTAAAAGTAACTACATAAAAAGTCTGACAAACTGACATATTTTCCACCAAAAACTTATAAATTTAGGAACCTGTCATAACTAATTAATTCGATCAAAATTTGTAGAGTGAAGAAATAACAACAGGTAGACATAAAGAAAAATAATAGCGAGAACCAAGAACGAAAATATGAAAATGCAGGATATAATAAATAAATAACACATTTTTAGAATTGAGACTTAACATATTTCCCACCTTGAAGTCGCAGGAGAGAAGTTGGCGTTTTTCCAACATTGCATAACAACAAAAACGGGCTACCGAAACCTTTATTGCTGCATATCATAATATCTTTTAAGCTAAGGTATAACGTATGTGGTATTGCTGGATTCGTTTTTCGACTGCCTTTCTAAAACTCTAAAATTTTACGGGGAGTTCTATTTAAGATGGGAAAGTTTACATCACTTTCGATAATACCGGAAATGTAATGCTTTTAATGATTTTTGCAATCATTGGGGTTGTCTAAATACCTGTGAACGGTAGTGTATATACCTCAACCTTGTAATTATTGCTAAATAATAAAACCAATACGTCTGCATTAATTCTCAATCTTTACATATAAAAAACGTGAAAAATTATAATTAGAATAAATCAGGTAACGTAATCTAGCACTATTTTTAAATTAGGTATACAATCATTAATTATTGATCATCTAGCGACATCTGTAACACTATCGCTGCATTATTTTATTTGACAAACGTCACAAACGTAAATAAACCTCATTCTAAACTCTAACCTCACTTTTCATTATTATTTATAAAATTCATAACTACAAAAATACAATTTGGTAGGATACAAAATGCCTCTTAGAGGTAATCCGGAGTGCTTAAAATGCGGCACAAACGAATCTTCAATTTGGACAAACGCCGGAAAATCTCGGTGCGATATGTTTGGACTGTGTTAACGAAGCAAAGGACGAATGTAAATCAGATGATGATAACGACGATAACAAGGACGAGAAAAATCGCAAAAGAACAAGAACAACACGCTCCTATAAAACCAGATTAAATCCTTTTGCACTACCGAAGGTTGCTGCTCCTAAAGGACGAGGACGAAGGGCGTTAGCAAAAAAAATTCCTCTGAAAGCACCAAGTGCCGTAGCTACCCCTGTTACTAGTGATTGTATTTTTTACAATGTATTTTTACTCTAATCATTAATACGGTTCTTTTGTTGTATTCGTGGTTATATTATTGTTCTAGGAAACCTATTTCCAAGTTGGTGATATAGTTTCGATGGTTGACGAAGACAGTGATGTGTATTACGCTCAATTACGAGGGTTTCTTACCGATCAGTATTGTGAGAAGAGTGCCATTGTAACGTGGTTATTACCAACAACGGATTCCCACCGCCGAACCAGATATTTGATCCTGCTACGTATATTATTGGTTAGCTTCAAATAAAAATTCCTTATTTTTAACGATATTACATTTGATCATATTGCAGGACCCGAAGAAGAGGTACCGAGAAAATTAGAATGTATGGAATTTGTCATGCATGCTCCTTCGGATTATTACAAAGCATCAAATACTCCGTATCCAAATGTTTACCCCACATTAGAGCCAGGATTTATTTGGAGCTCGTTAAAACCAATACAAAAATTAATGTTTCAGAGATCTTAGATATTCTTATGTATAAATACGATTACTACTTATTTATTAAACATGATTGTCATTAAATATTTTGTTTCTTTAATTTCTTGAATTTTCATATACAAATCACAAATTAATATTTCGGATAAAACCATACCTCCAGCATTCTTTATCCCGCCAAAAATTGGACTGGTGCTGCGATCTAACCCTCTGTTCAGGAACTGCATTAGTATTAGTTAAAATTTCATTTTTGGGATGGCGCTGAACAAAAAACGGAACCCTGTATTCCCCGGGGCATTCGAGAAAATTCAAAATTCAAAATTTATTTTATACCCCCGGCACTCTGTACCGCCAAAAACCGAACTTATGCTGCCATCTGACCCCCTTTTGAGGAACTGTATCGGCATTGAGTTAATGTTTTACTGCTGAGATGGCGCTGAACAAAATCGAATCGTGCATTCTCGGTACAATTCGAGAAAACTTGGCAAAGAAATTCAAAATTTGCATGTTTTCGTGTTTACCACAGGTTAGGTGTGTAGAATCGTAAAACTCCTACTCAATAGATACGTTGTTTTGTTATTATAATTTGGTTTATTTACTATTGTAAGCCAGTGTTTACGTCGTTAATAATATTACGAATTATAGAAGGTACAGTATATCATGTAATTGTTTTATCTATTTCTATTGCTTCATTATTCCAAATAATATGCGTCGTGTTATATGTATTAGCCTTGTTTATACACACCTACAGACATATAGATGTATAAACAAGGGTATTAGTTTCTTAATTATAATAGCTTTGTTTTTGCAGAAATCACAAACTAGTCAGAGCCAATCATTTGTCGTGAAATCAGTCAGAAAATAGTTTGAGATTCCCTTTAGCCAATCAAATTGCGTCTGACTAGTTTGTGATTTCTGCAGAAACAAACCTATTAGTATACTAATTTTTATTCGACTTTTTTCAAACTACCTAAAAATCAAATTCTTATATGCTATATGTTCAGATATATATGTGCGCATTAAAATTATAATTACTTTTTTCTTCTTTTATAGTTTTCGTTTTAGGTTTATTTAGATTAGTTTAGTATACTCAGCACAATATATTGTGTTTCCTTACTTATATTTTGCATTCAAGTTCATTACGTTCTCTTTATTTACTTCGAGTTTGTTCTTTTTTGCACATTGTTTTATATTGTGTAATTTTAATAAAGGTTAATATTATTATTACAAGAATTAATATGCGTTTCTATATTCTCAAAACGTTAAACTACCATTGAAATGATACAATGCTTTCTGCTTATATCTACAGCAATATTAGTTGTATTTAGTTATTCCTTTATTGTTTCATTCTAACTAATTTAGGTAGATATATACGCATTCTAGTAATGTACAAGATAAAACATTAACATTTCAATACAATATCCTACTGGTTTTTTGAGCACTTGTCAATTAAAATAACAATAAATAATTGAAAACGCATATCTATTCATTTTACACATTCATTAAAAAACTATGAAAATTATGAAAGGAGCTGCTTTTTCAATTATTTATATCATAAATAATTTCCAATTTAAAATATTACACCTACTAGTCATCTCGGTTCTCTTTTTACAGAAATCTTTTTTTTCCCTTTGAATTGTCTATATAGTTTGTGAAAGGAGGTATAGATGGCTGTGCGAAGCAAGTTAATTAAATTTTCTGAGTGGCTAATCTCTTCTCTGGATAAAACTACAGCATAGGCAACTCATTTTACACTGGCAATTATCGTTAAAAAGATATTTCCTATTGCAAATTGAATGTACGTTTGATTCTACAATAACAGATGGCGCCAGCAGTTACGTTCGAATACCGTAAATATGAAATATAATAAATATATTGGACAAACTTTTAAACGTAAAATAAGTTTACGGTTATTGAAATCCGTTAAGGAGAAGAATAGATATTCGTAATTCAAAATAAATTCAAATTTCAACATTAATATAGAAAGATGAATCAATATGACAACCAGGTGAAAAGCTTAGTAGGGAAAAATTAAACATTCCAGTTGTTTGAGTAAAACTCTTTACTTAAAATTAAATAATACAATCTATTTTAACATAGTTATTTCTTTAATCATCATAAATTTAAAAGTATCAACAATATTATGCACATTAGGTAGTTTTATCATGTATTGTTATTTTTCATTCATTAACAATAAAGTTTTTTTTTTGTTAAATAGATAAGTATAATAGGTATAGAGCATAGAATTCGCTAAGAAACTAAGTTGTTAAACCTTATTACATATTATTCTTTCTTATTAATCATTTTTTTCTTTTCGTCATTGCCTATTTTTTCTGTTATTAAACGTACGACTAAAAGGTGTATAATAGTACAATATATCATTTTTTATTCATTTTTCTTTATTTATAATAATATGTATATATACCATAGTTTCTTAAAAGATTAACAGTGTTAAGCTTGAGAACTCTGAAATATTGATATGCCTAAAACTACTGGACTAGTTTCATTTTTCGCTTCTCTTATTAAATATCCTTGTTAATGTTCATATTTATCTTCTGTGCGATGTTTATACGATACCGTTCCTCTGCGAATATATTTAGTTACTTGTTTATTTATATCTATATCTACGCAGTTTATCATCTTATAAATTTATTTCGTTATCTTGTGTTTGTTATAAATGTATCCTGGTGCCCTTATAGCAAGGTATTGTCTTCCTTAAATAAATATAAATAAGGACTTAATATATTTAAATTAGCAGAACAGTATACGCCACGTTCTAAACTCGATAACAAAAACAGCTAAAAGATTGAATATTGAGATTCAAATATTATCTCGATTCGCACCGAAAGACATGAGACTTGGTATCTTTATTTTTATGCTAAGCCATTGAAAAACTATTATCGCAAAATTAATTTTTCTGAGAAGGATTGAAATTTCTGTAAGACATGACATTGAACTTGGCTAGCCTACTTTTGCCATTAAAAATTTCGAAAATTCAGGCTTTCTATCAATGAAAAATTTACTTCCGATTATACCGATTTCATTTTATATTAGTCCACATTAAAATACATACAGTGCCCCCCTCTCCATGCTAACTTTTGAACGACAGGAGCTAGCGTTTTTAGAAAAAAATTGGTCGATTTTGTGAGCTAACTTTTGCCGTTATCGGCATTTCAATTGTATTTCCGTTTTCACCGGAAGTGACATCAATTTTCTTATTTTAAATAGAACATCCAGTATATTTTTACGTTTTTGGAAAGGTAATCGAAAGACGAATCCAACGATACTACATATGTTATACTTTAACTTAAGAAATACGACGATATGCAGCATATAAAGGTTTTGGTAATCTGTTTTCGTTCTTGCTCAAAGTTGGCTAGGAAAGAGCGTCAAATTGTTCCTTGCAACGTCAGATTGATCCAAAGAATTCGGCCTATTTTTTATTAAAACGCTAGCTTCTGCCTTTCAAAAGTTAGCATGCGGGGAGAGGTCAAATGATCACTGTATCTCAGAAGTACGTAATGCATAAATATTTTATATTTCTGTCCTATCAAAAGAATTCTTCAATCAATTTCTCGTAACATTTCCATTATATTTTTACCACATTTAATAAAGTTGCGCAAACAAGGCGCCCTACATTTTAATAAATAAATTATCACAAAATCAGGCAATTGACAAATTCAAAAATATTTGACCGCAGCTATTCTCGACCACAAAGCAACAATAATAAATAATTTATTTTATTGAAGCAATTATTCAAAGGGACCACACTTTACTGGTTGACTATAAATCAATGTTTAAATTCATTAATTGCAACCTGAATTGTATCTGATGATCTCAATTCACGCACATTTTGTTTTTCTTCGATCTCACAATCAAAATTTGATTTTTATTTAAATGTAAAACTGTTTTCAACAATTAATTGAAACCACCTTACAATAAATTCAAGCAATTTCATAAATTACAGAATTATGAGATAATTTTCAGATTTCCCGTACTAAAACTTGTTTTCTACGTTAATTGAACACTTTCAGAAAAAAAAAAAAAACAGATTCTACGAACTTTATTTCTATTTTGATTGTCATTATTTTTAAATTTCTAAATTAAGTACAACCATAAAATCGGTTAAATTTAGATTAACGCAAAATACCATCAGCGAATTAAAATACTAGGAACGTGCAAAATATTCTGCTTCAAGTATAGACAAGATGACATCAATTTTCGACCTATTAACCAATAGTAAACCAACGATTTAAAATTTTTATTGCAAAAATTATTGCCAGACACTCCTAAACATGAATTTGAAGATTAAAATTTCTAAAACAATAGATTTCGATGCTGCAGCTGTAATATTTTGTTAATTCTGAATTGGGGTCATGAAAAACAAAAATGTTAGAGTTAAAAAAGAAGACTTCTTTTTTATATTTTTATACAGATCGTTCTTTTACCAGGAAAGATGCAAGAAATAGCCATAGAGCTTGAACGATATCAGATCGATATTGCAGCTATACAAGAAATTAGATGGCAAGGGCATGGAGCAATTAAAAAAAGTAACTTTATACTACACTATTCTGGTGGTGTAAAACAAGGACAGTACGAAGTTGCATTTATAACTAGGGGCGAACTTAGAAATAAAATAAGTCAATTTAAACCGATAAACGAAAGACTGGCGTACCTGAGGGTTGATACCAAACCATTATGCACCGACTGAATCAGCTATAGAGGATGAAAAAGACAAACTATATGACAAACTGGAAGAAGAATACCCAAGGAAGATATAATATTAGTTCTGGGGGATTTTAATGCACAAATAGGTAAAGAGGATCATATCAAGCAAGTAACCGGTAAACAAACAATTCATGGGAGAACGAATTATAATGGACAGAGATTGTGTAACCTAGCAGCTAGAGCAGATTTGATCATTAGTAGTACGAAATTTAAACATCCGTACTGGCATAAAGTAACATGGAGATCACCAAATCAAAAAAACGTATACACAAATAGATCATGTACTGATCGTAGAGAGAAAACAAACATCGACGTTAGATGTAAGATCGTATAGAGGGGCCTGCGCTGATTCAGATCACTTCATGGTAACAGCAACCTTAAGGCAAAAAGTTAAAACAGCAACAAAGGATAAGAAAGCAAAATATAAATGGGATATAGAGAAATTAAAAAATACAGGCGGAGGATGTAAATATACGGAAAGTTTAAATAAAAAACTAATGGAAATGCCTCAAGATACAAACGATCTTAACCTAGAATGGAGTGAAATAGAAAAATGCATAAATGATGCAGCATCTGAATACATAGGAAGAGAAAAGAAACAAAAAGGAAAAGGGTGGTATAATGAGGAATGTCAGAGCTCATTTAATAGAAAAGTGGAATCAAGACAGAAGTTGATCAGAAAACAAAGAGATGAACATAGACTGGAATATGAAAAACTGAGGAAAGAAAGCAAAAGGGCAAATAGAAGAAGCAAAAAAATGTTTATGGATAACAACATGAAGGACATTGAGAAACAGTACAAAAGTAGAAATACAAAATTATACCATAAAAAAATCAAGGAGCAAAATAAAACCTATAAGGGTAAAGTAAGTGGCATAAAAGATGGCGAGAGAAGAATAGCACAAAGTGAGGAGGAGTATAAAAAGGTCTGGATAGATTATTTCAAAAGGTTATTAACCGATTATAAGCAGGATGAAACCGTAGAAGAAGTGGAAGAGATATACGAATTAACACAAGAACCAAAGAAAGAAGAAATTAAAGAAATTATCAATAAAAGTCACAATGGAAAGGCTCCAGGAGGCGATGGAATAAATATAGAGCTTATAAAGCACGGAGGGAAAGAACTACTAGAAAGGATCTTTAAATTAATAGTGATTATTTGGCAAGAAGAAAGGATGCCAGAAGAATGGGGCAAGGGCCAAATCGTAACGATACACCAAAAAGGAGACCAACAATTGTGTAAAAATTACAGGGGAATTTGCCTGCTCAACACAGCTTATAAAATTATGTCAACGCTAATCCAACAAAGACTAGTGAAAGCGACAAAACACCTTTTAGGGCAATATCAATGTCGATTTACCCAAGGAAAGTCAACTATAGACGCCATACATACGGTCAAGCAGATAATGGAAAAAGCTCGCGAACGTAAAATGGAGATTAAAATGCTTTTCATAGACTTTCAACAAGCATTTGACTCGCTAAGAAGAACAAAACTGATAACAGCACTGAAATACCTGGGAATACACAGTAAATTAAGACGACCAATAGAAATTACCATGAAAGGAACTATAATTAACATCAGAACTCAATTGGATGATACAGAAGAATTTGAAATAAATAAAGGAGTAAGACAGGGAGATCCATTATCAGCAACTCTATTTAATCTAGCCCTAGAATATGTGGTAAGGAAAATAAGCAAGGAAAATAAGCAAAGACGCTAAGGACGAGAGAAGGACAAATAATAGCCTATGCAGATGACATAGTTATTATAACGAAGAATCGTAGAGCAATGAAAAGAATGTTAGAAGAACTGGTGGCCGAAGGGGAAAAAATAGGACTTAAAATAAACCAGGAAAAAACTAAAATTATGAGATTTGGTAAGATAGCAGAAAATCAAAAAATTAAAATAGGGCAATTTGAATTTGACGAGGTGGCGGAATTCAGATATCTAGGAGTAATGTTAGCAAATGATGGGGAAAGAGAAAAATAATGATTACAAATAAAATTTTCCATGCGAATAAGAAGCTATTAAAGAGTAATTTCCTTGGGAAAAAAACCGAAAATGAATATTTATAAAACAATAATTCGACTATCGCTAATGTATGCTGCTGAAACGCTTACTATAACAAAAAAAAACAGGAAGAAGACCTGAGAATATTAGAAAGGAAAATTCTAAGGACAATATTGGGACCGATAAGAGTGGGCGAGAATGAATACCGACAAAGAATGAACCATGAAATACTACAGGAAATAGGCGAAGATGTGATAAGGAAAATAAAACAGCAACGAGTGGCTGGGGCACATATGGAGATCAGGACCAGGCACAGTAGTATATTCTATATTAGAGTGGAAGCCAGGAGGAAGGAGAAGACGAGGAAGACTAAGATCGAAATGGTTACAGGAAGTGAAACTGGCGAGAAAAGATAGGGGACAGACAGCTGTGGAGAACCATAAGCAGAAGGATATAATATTTGGAAAGGGGACTGATCTACTCCGATAAACAGATCTAGAGAACCGAAAAGCGGCGTTACCTCTTCATGGGGTGTTTAGCCACCATGTATAT
Source organism: Dynastes hyllus (assembly GCA_029619255.2). Taxonomy (NCBI): domain Eukaryota; kingdom Metazoa; phylum Arthropoda; class Insecta; order Coleoptera; family Scarabaeidae; genus Dynastes; species Dynastes hyllus. The sequence goes on from JAROYC020000015.1 coordinate 3,595,719, forward strand.
ATATATATATATATATACAGATCATTCAAATATCAATAATTTTATTAAATAATTGAAATGTAATTTTTTTATCCAGTATTAAAAATTTTCGTTATTTTCAACGTTCTATTCTTATTCTTTGAAGTTTCTAAAGAACAATACCTTGCTATTGGTACACTGGTTACATATCGCACCTGTATTTTTTTCAAAAATTATATTTCACTAAAAAGTTAAGCCATTTCGTTAACAATTAAGAAAAACAATTAAAAAATATTAGTTACAGTACCTTCAGACTTGTACGTAAGTAATTTTACATATTTTTCCTTCCATAACATTATAACTAATAATATCCTAGTATATTCAAAAAAAAATGCGTCAATCTTTGATATCAATTTGGTTTGAATACAATTTATGCAGAATTTGAAATATACATCTCGCATTCTGGTAATTTTTGTTTATTGGTTACGGATATGTTGCTTTTTATACAGTGAAATAGAAGTGAAAGGAGATAAAATATGATTTAAAAGGTTTCTGATAAGTAAATTTTGTATGGTTTACGTAACTCTAGGTATATTTTTCACATAGTTAAAGCTTTGCTTCAAAACAATTTTGCTAATAATCAGTATTAGCTTTTTATTAAATAGATTTTAACAAAACAGAAGGATATTGATCCTATTTCTCAAAATATACAATAATAGACTACATGGTTACATTACTCAACATTCTTATTGTATCCATTGATAGATATTTTCAAAATCTAAAAAGATTATAACAAAAAAGGTGTAGACCAAAAACTCAATAGCCACAACGGAGTCTGAAAGGATGATTAGAATTTCAGAACGTCACCTTTGCTTTTTCAGTATAAGGAGAGCTTTTACATATCTATACAGTCAAAGAAAAAAGTATTCATTAACACAACAATTTCAATATAATTTTGAAATATTCATTTATACAGGGTGTGTCACGACGAGTTTTAGCTAAAAGTATATGGGGAAGTGAATAAAATAGAAATTTGAAAATTTACAAACACAAATTATCCTTCAAAGCTAGCCCAACCAAAATATTTACAACTGTCGGTGTCTCTCTCTTACACCGGAAGTAGCCATCAACTTCCCTATTTTAAATAGAACAGTACCATTTTTATGTCAGATTTGGATTCTGTGTTGAATTTTAATATTATTTTATTCAACATACCCTATCCCTAGAATTCATTCTTAAAGAGATATTGCATCTTTTCGAAAAAGTTTAACAGATGTGATGCATTACAGACTTTTAAATAACTTACAAATGTAATTCGCCAAAAAAGTTATTCTACTTGCTGGTAATGTTCAAAAAACGATGTTTCCACAGTAATAGATGAATTGGCTAAATTATACAAGGTGTGCCGGTAGGGAGGGGGACAATGTCAGAGATATTTATACTAAGAAATCTCAATTTTTTTAAATAGCAACTCCTAATTTCCTACGCGATATTAGATTCTGTATCAAAAAATAAAGCAAAAATGTATTGGAAGTGCTATTGCTAAGGTTAATAGTTTAGGAGATATTTTGTAAAAACTTTCTTAGGGACTCGTAGCGGTGCCTAGCGCGCCGGGCTACCAGTCTCGGGGTACCGGGCCCGTCACTCTCAGAGTAAAGTTTTCCATAGTTTTCCTTACTCCAAATTTGCCGAATGCTGAGGGTGAACATCTTAAGATGGGGGGATGTGAAGGTATGAATTATTATTATAATGATCGATAAAAGCGATCCTTTTAAATACCCACCACGATCTCCGGATTTAACCCCACTAGATTTTTTCTTGTGGGATTACATTAAAAACGTTGTATACAGAGATCCAGTTGGTACAAAAGATGATATGATTGACAGAGTAAGAAAAACCTTCAATGAACTGGCTGCAGGATCCTATCAACGTGCTACTCATCAGGAATTAATGCGAAGAGTAACAACATGCATGGAGCAAAATGGTGGTGTTAATAACAATGAAATACATATTCAATTTTATTTTTTTGTAATTTGTACATTTATTTGTTCCATGCCTTTTTTCTATTTTGTTGTCTATTAATAAAATGTTCGATTTTTTAAAGTTCTATTTTTCGAATAATTGTACTTTAGTATGAATAATTGAGATTTAATTATGTTGATTAATTATTACTGAGGACCACTACTGTGTTTATTACTGTTGACAGTACATTTGACAGCTACCTTCAATTGTTTAATCATGGCAAACCAAAACTGATACTAAACAATGCGATTTTTAAGATTAAGGAGGTTTTCACAAAATATCTCTTAAACTATTAACTTTAGCAATAGCACTTATAATACGTTTTTGCTTTATCTTTAGATGCAGAATATAATACCGCTTAGAAAATTAGGAGTTGTTATTTAAAAAGCCGAGATTTCTCAGTTTAAATATCTCTGACATTGTCTCCTCCCTACCGACACACCCTTGTATAATTTAGCCAATTTATCTGTTATTGTGGAAACATTGTTTTATGAACATTACCAGCAAGCAGAATAACTTTTTTGGCGAATTACATTTGTAAGTTATTTGAAAGTTTGTAATGCATCACATCTGTCAAACTTTTTCGAAAAGATGCAATATTTCTTTAAGAGTGAATTCTAGGTATAGGGTATGTTTTATAAAATAATTTTAAAATTCAACAGGGGGAAGTTGATGGCTACTTCCGGTGTAAGAGAGAGACACCGACAGTTGTAAATATTTTGGTTGAGCTAGGTTTAAAGGATAATTTGTGTTTGTAAATTTTTAAATTTCTATTTTTCTCACTTCCCCATATACTCTTAAACAAAGCTCGTCGTGACATACCCTGTATTTACAAAACAGTAATCAAGCAAATTATTTATTTGAAAAATTATTTTCATGGTTTTATTATTTTAGCACACAAGAATATTGCAGGATTTAATCCAACAAAAATATTTTAAAATTATTAGGTATTACGAAAGTGTTTGATAGGTGATAAGTCATAACTTTTTGCTAAGACTGTAATATCTACGATATCAATGTATAAGTCTGTGGAGGCATAAATTGTATTTTGAACCTGATTTGTGGACAATTATGTATATTAAGTATACAAGCTAAAACAATGTTTGTATATGGAAATCTTATAACCAATAAATCCATCTCATGTTGTCAAAAAATGTCTATAGATTGTATGATTAATTGAAAATTTTATCACGTCATTCTAAATCTTAAGTTGGCAATGCTTAAATTGTAAAATATAATCTTTATAATCTCAAAAGAGTTAGGTTTGTGTTTGATATACGTTTGAATATAATTGGATACGTTTGTATTGCCAACCACATAATTTCTATTAACCATGCAATGTAATCTTTTGAAAATCTAATTAGTAACAATATTTCAGTACTTTATTGCAAAAGCTTGACGCGCACCATTTACTTCATTTAATTTATATTTTGTTAAATATGAATAATTTTAATTTTATTTTTAAAACAGCGGATATGTTCTTTACGCCTTTTATACTATGTACTTCTAGAAGTATGCATACATATAAATACTTAGCCACTAATATAACTGATTTCGTGGTTTCTTCGTTTTCTTATTGGGGAAAGAGCAGGTAGATCGCACATTTTACACAGAACAAGAAATAAAATCTAAACAAGGTGTAAATAGTATTCGAAAGAAATGGCAGCCTAAAATTTTTTAAGAATTTGCGCAATTAAAATCACTTATGGATGTATAAGATCACAGAAATCCGTATTGTGCCATAGTATTTTAATGAAAAGTAGTCTATATGAACGGATATAATCCTAAAAACAATTTTGATATACTATCACATTAATTCATTTTTCTACACGTACTTCTAAACTCGTTTAGGTAATGTAGAAGTATTCGATATGTATGTCGAACGTTAAACAATGATTTTATATGATTGCTGTGTGCATGTAATTCAACTTTTGGCCGCCATTTTCTTTTTCATCAATCAAAACGCACACATACTTACTATATTATTATTATTATTATTATTATTACAATGGCATGAACGTCAGTTGTCTTCGTAAAAACTATTCTTATTATTAGTTAAATAACTTTCTAATTAGCTAACTACCTAGCTAAATATGCGTGTTCGTCGCAACTAACCACTTTTAACTCCAGTGCTGTGCAATTATATCACATCAGGTTAATAAATAAATGTTTAACCAAGGAAAAATTTCTCATACTTGTTAAACGTTTTGACAGAGAATCTCATATTGTATTAGAATTTAATCTGCTCGAGAATTTTAATGAAAAAAGAAAAATTATAACGCACTGTTTAATCTCGTCATAATCTATAACAATTCCTTATATAGGGCCCTTTAATTATTATCGATATTTGAAAAAGTATATATCGGCAAAACCTGAAAATTTGGTAGTGCACCATAAACGGAAGGTTTCCAACCCGAAAATTCAAAAAATTTGAACTTTTGTATGTAAAATATTCTACCCTAGGACATGCTCAAAATGATTTTTTTTAATTTGGAAAAACATATTAAGGGGGTAAAAGCCCGCCCTTCTTTAGAACAATTTTCGTTTTTTAGCGTATATCTCCGTAATACAAATAGATAGAATATTGGTGTTATATATCAAAGTATTTACCTATATCTGAATCGTTTGGGTCGTCGAATTCTTTCTAAAATATCATCATCGTCAGAATCAAAAACTGTTTTGCAAAATGTGTGGTCGCTTTCTTCACAACACTTGCCTCTCGCTATGTTCCCTCTTTGCGGTACGGCATGTGCTAGGATGACTCCATCACAGTCGCACAAGGATCACCAATCTGACCCGTGCCTAATCAAGCGTAATAATGTGTAAGAAAGCGTCTCCTTCACGATCATAACCCTCCAAGCAAGTTTAAACGGTATCGTATTGTATCCATCGCTGTATTACTGCAAGGCGATTCTTTAGAATATGCAGCACAGTCGTATGCGATAATCCTATCTCGTACCCCCAATTGTGTATCTCTAACGTCGATCCGTGTCTAAAAAGGGTCCCCCTAATTTGGGAAATCTAACCCACCTTGCTACGGTTCGGTATGGTAACGTTTCCCCACACGCTTAAACACGCTCAATAAGACCTTCGTGACGTTGTCTTGTTGTACGACCACGAGCACTTTTCAAAATTAGTCTTTTGTCAACATGACGAAAACACATACTACAATAGTTTAGATCGGTAACTCATAGGAGCCTTTTTCTCGTCATAGCGAATGCCCCTCAATTCGGAAGGAGTCTATTTATTGTAAGATTGATAAGGCATAGGCTAATATGTGGTAGCAGTGAGAGTAATTCATTCCGTCTCACTTCGCTTCTATACCAGTGTTGTCACTATTAAAGTTCCAACCCTCGTACAAGGGAAATACACGAGGGAATCGAATCGCTGTCAGCGCCCTCCCATTTACGTCACTTGTTAATGATAACATATAACTTCTCTAAAAAAGCTACACATTTTTATCCCGGCAGCAGGGCAGTCGGTAAAAGGAAATTCACTTCTGGACATATATATACATGGTATTTGTATATACACCAGACGTTCTAAATGCAGATTAAATTATTAACCAACTGGTACTATTTAACAAAAAAATAAAGTTACATAAAGCATTAATCCGGTAGCACGGCAGTGTTAGTAAGATGGGCGCAACCCACATCCTGTAGCCAAGTACGTCTCGGGGATGTAGGTGTTTGAATGGGTGATTGTTCTTTTGAATGTGTATGCAAACTCCTTTAATTTTTTTTTACATAAGGCATTGCACAGAAAATTCTAATTTTTCAAGATCTTTCAATGAAACATTATGGATATTTTTAAAAATGTTTTACAAAATGATAGTAAACTTCCTTACTTTAAACCATATATGGGCAACCCCGGGCCCCCGGGCCGGATCCGGCCCTCCACCAGCTTCAATCCGGCCCGCGTGAGAAATTCAAATAACGCCCCAAAAAAAATTAAAGATTTAGCACACATAGTTTTTTTGTAATTACCGTCAACCAACCAAAAAACTGTATTTATTCAAATCAAAAAAGACTAAAATCGATAAATAATATTAAAGCCCACGCAATGGAACCCCACAGATCGAGTCAGAAATACGTTAGAAAGAGACAAACAGATAAACATTGGGGAACCCCCCCCGATGACCTCGAAAGCGCTCCAGAGCCGACTGTTATTCATAACGCGGCCAGCATCGCGTATTCGCGTACGATTGAAAGTTTTCTAGTTGCTTATTGCGGGAAAACTAAAAACCCGCTCAGCGCGCGTGTCAACTCATTACTTCTTAGCAACTGATAAGAAAAGACGCGGGAAATATTCAAGCAAATTCAGCTCAGAAAAAAAAATCTATCAAGATGTCGGGTTTTAAAAAAGCGGAAAGTGGACACAGAATGTCGTCAATTTCAAAACAAATGGAGTGAAGAATACTTTTTTATCATGCACAGTGGTAAACCTATGTTTTCCCGGCAATGAAACAATTTCTTTTTTAAAAAGAATACAATATGAAGCGGCATTACTTCAGCAAGCATTTCGCTCAATAAAAATTTAAATTACGGGCCAGTTAAGAAAGGATAAAATTAAAAAATCATTACCGATTTAGGGAAACAGCAAGAAATGTTCCACTAAAAAGATCAAATTAGACAGTGTTGTTAAAGCTAGTTTTATGGTTATTTCCCAAAAAATAGTTTTTTAAGTCATATTCTGAGGGAGAGTTTGTTAAAGAGTGCCTGGTGATGTTGCAGAACTTTTGTGTCCAGAAAGAAAAAGAGTTTGAGAAAGTGAGTTTTATCGCGACGTACTGTTGTTCGACGTATAGATATGATGGCTAGTGATATCAAAAACATTAAATTGATAGACTTGGTTGGTTTTCAAGCATTTTCGATTGCTTTGGATGAGAGGACAGATTTATCTGACACAGCCCAGGGGCTTTTTTTATACGCGGTATTTATGAAGAATTTGTGGGACAGAGGAATTACTGGTTTACCGCCCGGGACCACTACTGGAAAAGATATTTTTGGAGGTGCAAAGTACTTTTGAGCAATATGGTTTGGGAGTGGTGTAAATTAGTTGGGGTGTGGGAAGATGGTGCGCCTTCAATGGTTTTTTCCACGAAAAAGGGTTTTTTCGGAATTCTGAAAAGGGAAAAAGCAACCATTATGAATGTGCAAGAATGGATTTAATAATTCTGCATTGCATTATTCACCAACAAAACTTGTGCTCTAAACCATTCGACTGAAGAACGTTATGGATATGGTAGCAAATACCATCAATTTTATTAGATCCCGCGGTCTTAACCATCGCCAGTTTAAAGCATTTTTTGGGTAAACCCCTTCAGAACACGATGAGGACATACTATTGGAAGTAAGGTGGCTAAGCAAAGGCAAAAAAGCCAAAAAAAATTTTATAACCTTTTGAAAAGAAATAGCTGATTTTTTGGAAATGAAAGGGAAAAAAAATTGCCCAAAAAATTTTTGATCCAACATGACTTTGTGACTTGGCATTTCTGGTAGACATCACAGGACACTTAAAAAGACCTGAACTTGAAGCTTAAAAAACAAGGGCAATTTAAATCAGCTGTACAGTCATCTTAAAGCTTTTCAAAACAAAAATTCGCTTGTGGGAAACACAATGAGAAGTAAAAAAATGTTTTATTTTGTAACATTATCCAGTCACGAAAAAAATTGATTACGATCGCTATGCTGAAGAACTGAAACTACTGTCAGAGCAATTTACCGATCGGTTTTCCGATTTTAGGAATATGGATAGCACTTTCAATATTTTTGAAAACCGTGTAAGTGTAATGTGGAAGATGCTCCGCTTCACCCACAAATGGAGTCGATCGAGCTTCAAGAAGACCCCAATTTGAAGTCTAAATTTGATGATGTGGAACTAAGCGAACTTTTTCAAACATACCTTTCCGCAAAAAATATCCATAGCTGAGAGTTTTCGCAAGAAAAATAATTCGCACATTCGGAAGCACGTATAAAAAGTAATTTTTTTCAATCATGAAAAAAAATTTAAAAAAAATAAGCATCGTACTCGGGTTTTCAGATGTTAATTTAGAAAACACTTTGCGCCTATGTACTAAAATGATATTGACCCCAATATTGATCATCTTTTCCCGCTTCAAACTCAAGTCTCTCATTAATTTTCATTTTACTTTTTTTATCTTTTTTTGTTAATTTGCTTTTTATATGTTTGATTATGCTATTATAATTCTAATAAATAAAAAAATTTTGAATTTTTATCGCCTTTTTATTCACTACTACCTACTTATTTCTTTTCCTACGGCCCGCGACCTGATTGTTCCCGAAATTACGCCCTCAGCTAAGCAAAGGTTGCCCATACCCGCTTTAAACCGTAATAACGACTGTATTATCTGAAAGGCAGATATTTTCTCTCATATTTCGTTGTTTTATTGGAGAATAATCGATTCTATCAAATTTTTCAAATTAATGGGAAAAGAGTACAATTTTCGTTAATTAAAATAGTTTTTGCTGTAATTTTGGCGCTGAAGAACGATCAAAAATAGAAGCTGGAGATTCGTTTACTTGGATATCTCCCTGTTTGGATTAGATCTTCGGAACATAATATTTTTGATATTAGCTTATAGGTACATTAATAGAAATAAATTTTCTGATATCTTCAATTTATACCTTTTCGGATATCAACATTTACAATGTTCGATGGATGCAGACAGGGCATTTGAATTTTAACTCTACCCTGCTTGTTCATTTATCATCTAAATAAATAAAAATACAAATAAATAAGTAAATAGGTAATAAATAACCTCGTTTTCTAGAAAAGCGGACAGCACTTAAATGTAAATAATTAACCGAGCAGACATAAATGGAAAATTTAATGCAATTCTCTTTCAAAACGTTTTCAAAACACTTCATTTCGTACCATTCGTTTAACAAAAAGTAACAATAGGCACTTTTAGCGAAGTCATGTCAAGTCCTATAAGTGCCACACAAACTATCGTACACATTGTTTAACTATTTACATGCTCGTTTTCTTGCAACTGTTAATTACTTATCGTTATTATTTTTTTTTTCAAAATTTCATATTATATATAACTATTAAAACTACATACTCGAAATTGCAACAACGTCATCTACGTCTCATCTTTAAGTCACTATATGCATCTTATTGTTACATTATCTACAAATAACTACAAACTCTCTTATTTATTTACTTTTTTTCACTAGATTTCTATCTTTCACTTCTTCATTTCGTAGGTTATATTACTTTTTCTTTTATTAAACTAATAGTGCGTTTTTGTCGGGAAGTTTAATTTTTGTTCATTCTTTTTATTATTCCATCAGCGTACTGGTTTGTTGAATATTTGTAGTTGGTGCAATCGGCAGACGGTTTATCCTTAATTAATAATAATTAATCCTTAATTAATAATAAATAACAAATAGACTTTACTATGGAATAAAAGTGTTTAGGATTTTATCGAACCATAAAAGAATGAGGAAGATATTAAATTTGTGAGTATTAGAATTGAATAAGCACGTTTAAGGTTTATACAAAGCTGTTATGTCCTAAACGGTCAGAAATTGCCTTATGCGGTTTATTTTTATGCAAATCTCACAAATTTAATATTCTGTGTTTTGTTAATATAAAAATTCCTGCACCCTAGCTCCAAGGACATCCGTACCTTTCAGGTTTTCTAACATAAATTTCCCGAAATGCAGTAAATAAAGTATCTTTCGGAAATTAATTTAGGTACTTTATTTTCTTGAATAAGACAAAAAATAACCGTATGGGGTGAATTTAAAATTACTAATACAAGCTTCAAAAACTATATGTTGGGGTGGTTAATGATTTTTCAAAAATGTAGCATATTTTTAAGATACTTTAAGATATTTCGAAACAGGTTATAAAATCGAAAGAAACATTTTCTTGAACATCTATCCTCGTTTGACAATTGTCTTTATTCTTTAATTGCACTTTTAATTGAAATTCCAAAAATATACGATTTTCCTAGACAACTAAATGTTAAGACAGTGAAAAAATTTTATCAAGTAGGTAGTAACGGAAAACAAAATTGAAGACTCACCTTTGTTTGTTGTAACCTATTGTTAATGTCTAAATGGATAACGGTTAATCTAAAAAGAAAATTGTTAGGGGTGCCCCTATTTTACAAATATTGCGTGAAATTATTTTATCCCAGCATTGTCGAGGAAAATCATTGAAGTAAATCACCACTAAATTAAGATTGACAGTTCAGTGGGAAATATTGTTAAACACTGGAGACAAACTGGAATCATCGAAATTAAAAGAAAAAGTAGTGGTAAGCCCAGATTTATAACCAAAAGAAGCCAAAGAAACTTGGCCAGCATTTGCAAAGAAAATCTTAAAATAAGTGTAGGCGAAATTACGGCCCTTTGGAATCAGCGCGATGGTTTCAATGTGTCCCGTGAGTGTTGTCGGAAATATATACATAAAACTGGATTCGGATTTTACAAAGTATTTAAAATATACATATGTACATAAGTATATTGCATAGATGACTTATTTAGACCTATTTAGACCTATATTAACTAGGTACTATTCAGAAACAAAACCGGTTGATTTGGGCAAATCAAAAGCAAATTGGAGTTTTTTGATTGGAAGGAAGTTATTTTCTATGACGATTCTAAGTTTGACGTTTGTGAAGGGGATAATCGAAAGCAGATGATTAAAGAAAGGCTTTTCATAAACACTGTCTCCAAAGCGTTCTTAAATTTGCAAAAGGAAAAATGACATGGAACTGTACGTCTGCCAGTAGTTTAAGCCAATTGGACTTGATTGAGGATAAGGTGAATGCTGCAAAATATCAAAACATTTTGGAAGACACTTTCTTGCCCAGTTTTGAAAAATTATATGGAAGGGACGTTGATTTTATTTTAGGATGGTGCCTCGTATCATACCGGGCGTTTAATCGAACAATGGTTATATAAAGGTTTTGTATCGGCCCTCAAGTAGCCCGGACCTAAATACCATCGAAAATGTATGGCACGAGATGAAAAAATACCTGAAGAACAATCCTCAAAGAACAATTACTGACCTAAGAGTCAAATTAAACCAAATCTGGGACACGTTAACCGAATTTTGCAACAAGCTTGTAAAAAGTATGCCAACATCTATTCGAACGGTTATCAAACGAAAAGGAATCACGTGTTACTAGAGTTATTAATTACATTAATTTAGTTTTGCGTCCCAACCTATAGTTATCAATAATTGTTGTTCTTTTTTTATTTAATTATTTATTTATTTATTGCAATTTATTTTTTTTATCCTTATTATTAAGCTAATACATTCAAAAGAAATAGTAGCTATTCTTTCCATAGAACTCAAGCTATCTTATCTTCAAAGTGGATATGTCCTTGTTGCTCTTTCATAGTGCCTGGAGAGTTTTTGCCTGGTATACTACTTTTCTCAGTTCTTTTTTGTTTGTCATTAGTTTCCCCCACGATTCTATCTCCAGCTCTTTGATGTCTTCTTCCACCTGTTCTTTCCATCTGCTTCTTGATTTTCTCCTGGGCCTATTATACATTGGATTCCATTCCATTCAGTTATAATTCTCAGTGCTGTCTTCTCTTCTATATAAATATCTATACCATCTAATTCTTATAGATTTAATAATCCTTACAATAAATTCGATGGATTCTTTGGTCAGCACTTGGTGAAACATAGTAAATAGAAAAATAAAACACAAGCGTTTTCTTGTGTTTTATTTTTCTAATTCCTTAAAATATTTTCTTTTTCTAGTATCTCTTCTATTTCACAATTCATTAGCTGTCTGTATTCGTTTTCACTGACTTTCCTTGGACCCATTATTGATCTTACTACTTTTCTTTCCAGTATCTACAGTTTTTCTTCTTCATTCTTGGTTAGTCTCATCGATTTGCTCGCATATGTTATTACCTGTCTTCTGTAGGTACTTAATTTGGCTGTTTCATTTAATTTCTTATCTTTCATATTTGTTTGTTGCACCAAGTGCTCTATATCCTTTTTGTATTCTTTCATTTGTATCTTGCTCTTAATTTTTCCTGATTATTAATATTTCTAGGTTCTGTAATTAACGAGACAAACTGCATTAGCGGGAAAACTACGGAATATTTTTAGATGACACTTTCTGTTTTCAAATTGGCAACCTTGGGGGACAAATTAAGTCAGTTTTTTGAAAAAATAAAAGCAAACATAACCTCTTTTTTTCATTTAAAAATGTCGCGCTGCCGGTAAAGAATGTTAACGGCCTCCAACCAAGGCCCTTTTTTGTGACTTTTAGAAGGACAACGTCCCGTAAACAGTATACTATTCTTACTTGTTTCAACATAAAGTAAAACCCTCAAATAAGAAGAAAACCCCGGGGCCTTCAAAAAGGGGGTTCGCTGACGAAAGCTCGCCCCAACCCCAGAAAGGCAGGAAATGATCAAAACGATTGGGGGGGTTTTCCACATTTTACATTGATGGGAAATTTTCATTTTGGGAAAAATTTTCCCAGTCATTTGTCTCGTTAATTACTGAACGTCTCTCGTATTTGTTTCTACCTCTTTGAACATGTGACTTCTGCGTGTAAAAATTGTCATTACGCTGTCTTCTCTAGGCGCCCCCTTTTATTTCTTAGCCCCTTTTTTTCTTTCGCTTCTTTCTCCAGTTTCAATGTTGCTATTTCTAGTTCTTTCTTATTTCTTGCAATAATCACTAAATCATTCGCATGGGCAATTACTTGCGCTGAATTCTTGTTTATTGTTTCCGCTCTTTCCGCTTTCTTTATCGTATCCAATGCTACACTAAAGAGTAGAGCTGATAAAGAATCTCCCTGTTGCATTCATTTCTTCACTGGCATTTTCTCTGTTGTTCCTTATCCGGTGTTTATGACGGCGTTAGGTTCCTCCATTGTGAGCTTTATTGATTGTTTAATGTTATTTGGTATCTTGATACTTTTCATTAGTTGTTTTCTCTTCAGTTGATCGAACTCTTGTTTGAAGTCTATGAAGACCATACGTATTTCGATATTATACTCTTAGTTTTTTTCCAATATTTGGTTTAGCATGTGTATTACGTCTTTCTGATAGTCTTCCGGCATATTTTCTATGTACTTTCTTGCATCCTTACTTGTAAGAATTTCTTAATAAACATGTTTCTTTCAAACATTAACAAAATAATATAGAATTATTACACTAAGTCCCAACATATAGTTGTTAGAGCTCGTACAGTTTTGGTCACAATTTCTATGAAGTTTTAATAGATGTACAGCTGTTCATCTGTAGAATAATTTCACCAAGTTTCTTGAAAAATATCGAAGGCGAATGTTTCCCATTTTATATGAACAAGCCAGACTTTATCTGGCTCAAACGGTACCTATCATTTGAAAGAACAATTATCAGCTTTGCAACTATCAAAAAGTATACAGGAATAGTATCTTGTTTCATTAATGAACATACAGGGCGTGATATTTAATTTCTGAAGATACGTCAAGAAATATTACAAGTTGGCAATGATCCTTTTAATATTAAATAAAAATATTAGATATGTTAAATATTGTCTGTTCTTTTCCAGCAATGTTAGAAGTTAATACTCGCAGCTTACTTATTCTAAATACATATCTAATTCACTACCTCGCAGGAATTTTGTTTAGGTTTCGCTATACTTATCTCCTATTATTCTCGCAAAAAATGTTAATTGATAGGTTCATATTAAAGTCCTAGCAGTGAAATCTGCTAATATATCGGTTTTACTAGGAAATATATTTTTTTATATAATTAAATTAATTATATAAAACGATAGAGATTATAGTTATTGTTTAGTACTTTAAACACAACACTCTTTATATTGATAATATTGCATTAACCGTATTTAAGTACATTTCAAGATCTAGTTGCTTGCAAGGATTTTGATTAAAAGAAAAGTTGCTATGTTTTCCTCTAAATGATAAATTGGGAAGATTTGTGACTGTCTAATTTAAGGTGTAACAAAGGTGGAAGATCGGAGCTTAAGTACAAGAACTTTCACAAAATAGGCACAAAGTATTACTAGTATAAAATCATCGCATCAACCACAGTATGAAAACATTCGTATATATATATTTTCTCCTAAAAATACTTATAAAATTCTACCTAGAACTATCTATACTTATACAATGTATAATAGCGATAATATTCAAGTGGAAAAATTAACAATTATTATTCGGAGGTACATCAGGTAATCTATTTTTCGTTATTGTTTATTTTCCTCTAACATACTCATTCGCTTTTTCACATTTACCGAACAAAGGAAATCGTCGGGAAAAACAAAGGCGTTGTTCACATTTCCTCGTTAAATAAATCTTCGTTTTCTTTGTTCTATAATACATAATATAAATACTTATTATTGCTATTGATTCGTCGAGGAAATACATAACGGAGATGGCCAGTTCTATATAAAAGTTAATTACTGAACACAGACGAAACCGTTGTGTAATAAAAGGAAACGAAAAAAAAGCCAATCGCGCTTGATACACTAAAACACACGAATAACGATTATATATATATGCTCATTCACGCATTCTACGGCAATTATGGAAGTCGATATTTTTGTTTCATTTATCTTATTACTTCTGTGCAATTATATTTCTCGAATGCTGAGAATTTCTTAAAGTATAAATGCAATTCATACTCCTTATTATATACAAAGAATGTTAAAGAGATACATATACCAGTTGTAAATACTAATAGGGTCACTTCTTGAATGTATACTCTATTTACCCTATTTAAATGCTTGAAGCTTATGTTAGATGCAGGGTTAAAGGTTAAATATACCTATTAGATAGATAGTATAACAACGCCATCTATGATCCTCTCGTGCACTTACAATTGGTTTATTTATGAATTTTTGGATAGAATAATGTTATCCTGTTTTGTTGTCCCGATTTTGATTATACCTTACGTTCACCCTCAGACGTCTTGCCTTGTTATACACGGTGAATCATTTCTGAAGGCTCCGCAGATTCTGCTTGTATATTACTGTATTTTTGGAGCCCTCTTTAAACTGCGAGACAAAAATTGATACAGCCCTGTTGTCCTAAAATAAATAGTTTCAGAATTATTTGGGTTTCTTTGAAAATGTTGACATTTACAAAAAAAATGTAAGTGCCGATTTTTGGTCGTTGCCTTTTTTTTGGACTTAGACTAGCGTTTTTAGAAAAATAGGTCGACTTCTTGTGAACTTTTGACGTTATCGTCATTTCAATTGCATTTCCGGTGTCACCGGAAATGACATCGACTTTCTTATTCCAAATAGAACGCCCTATACATTTTTACGTTTTTGGAAGGATAATCGAAAGACGAATCCAATAATACCACATATATTATACTTTAACTTTGAAAATATGACGATATATAGCAATAAAGGTTTTGGTAATCAGTTTTTGTTGTTACGCAAAGTTGGCTAGTAAAGAGCACCAAATTGTTTCTTGTGGCGCCAGATTGATCCAAAAAGCTCGTTCCTAAACAAAGTGATCGTAACAACTGCCAAACTATCAATTCTCAATTCTGAAAGCATAAATTATTCTTGTTGTTTATTGTTTATTTTTGTTTTCATTTTCTTTTATTTCAGCTTTAAGATTATGTAAATCTGACAACAATTATCACTTTATTTGGCGCTCGAAGCTGAATGTAAATTAATACGCTGTTTATATGTAACAACACGCACGTATGAATTTGCGTTCAAGTAACTTTGACGAGCAAATGAGATTCAACATACATCTGGAAACCCACTTTTTTTTTGATCCAACACGTTAGAATGATGAATTTCACCAAATATAGTTTTACGATGGTTTTATGGAGACCTATCCACATGAGAAATCCATCGCTTTTGTTTCGATTAAACTAAACTATTTAGAGCGGGTTTGGTGGAAATGGAGCGACGTATATCTCAGATTGGTGTTATCAATTCAATTTTCAATACTCTTCATGAAAATTAAATAAAGGTTGATAAAACGATCAGAAGAACTTAAATTATGCCTGTATTGCACTCATGGTCATAAGTTAAAATTTATTCTTGGATTAAATCAAAATGTCAGAATGTAACAGTCTTTCCATTTAATGGACTGCAATTGTCACATTCTACCTGTCATTTTAACTTAATTCTAGATTAAATTTTAATTCGATTTGAATCTACTTGTCTATTTTGAGAACCGCCTTTTTATTTCTTAATTAGGGTTGCTATTTTTAGCATCCATTTGAATTGATGAAGTTATCTAATACATGAAGGTCATTGTAGTATATATCAGTCTTTATTAATGCCGTTCCTATCTATTTACTAGTACGGTACGCTGCTGAGGTAAAACGGTGAGATTGCGCTGTATCTTGTCGTTTGGCTTTAAAGCTTCCTCAAGGCATCAATTCGCAGAACCTTACAAGGACAAGGAGCGATTCATGAAATGGGTCAAAGGACCGGGAAACTTAAAACTAGGATCCAGATATAGTTTCTCGTTCCTATAGAATTTCCCACATACATTTTCAAAGAGAGGACTATGCATCCAATAGGTTTTTGCATATTGGATTGCATTTTTGCAATCATCCTAGATTGTTTATTTATTAATTACAATTACGACTTTCATTTACGCATGCGAAATAGCAAAAGCCTGATAATGAATTATTTTGAAGTTGAAATTGGGTTCATAAGGGATCTCCGTCTTCATCAGGAAAACTGATGGCTACGGTGTTTTAGGATGCAGAAGGGATATTTTTAATTGAATATATGAAGAAAGGCACTACAATAACAGAGAAAATCTATAAGGAAACAATTAAGGAATTGAAAACTGCCATTCAACAAAAAAGGACATGTAAGCAAAAGATTGCACTGCTTCATGGTAACGCCGGAGACCACAAAGCTCACAAAATCCAAAAAGTAATTAACATCTGCGGTTTTATAGATATGAGACAGTCGGGATTTGTCACCGAACGGCTACTATCTCATCCCTAAATTAAGAAAGAAAACGGATGAGCGCTTGAAAGCGGTGGTGGAAGTTTTTTAAAGATCTACCAAAAGATTTATTTTTGGGGGACTGTAGGTTTATTAGAAACACGTTGGAATACGTGCGTGATCGTTAGTGGAAAATATGTTGATAAATATTTGTTGTTATTTTCTAAATCTTTTTCTTGTGGCTAGGTAGATAATATAAAAACCACCCTCGTATAATGCATTAATGGTTGCTTATTTAAAGGAAGATGAAAATTATTGTAATAGTATTGTAATCAGTTTGCGAACATTCCGCGAGAGGGCGCAAAACTGCAAGAAAATTTTATATTGTATGTTTGGGCAGATTGGATGTACGTTGTGTGTGGGATGTGGGATTTATAACTTGCGAGGCTAATAACTACGATGGTTATCTCACGACCTTATTTATTTCCAGTTATTTGCTTAGGCAGAAAGTGCCAAATATGTATGTACAACTTGACCTAAGGGTAAAAATGGGTAAAAACATTTGCCAATGATCGTCACAATGTCAATGCGCGAATACGAACGTAAAAGTTGAATAATTTCATGTGCACTTCTAACAATAATTTTATTACATCTAATTGAAGATATTCAAATCAATGAAGATGTCGAAATTAATATATCGATCTCTACCGAAGTGATTGAGACAATGGGCAATTTGCTTTAGAATTTAATGTGGACTCCAAATGCAAATGTAATAGTATTTGCAAAAACACAACATTGGTTGGTCATGAGTTTATGTAACACCTTCTATGGTTCAATATAAGCTTAAAGGGAAGTTAATATTCAGAAAAAGGTTATTTGGAAAATTTCCATTCATAGAGACACAGTCCTCCGAGTCCGCGCCAAAGACTTACCTTTGTATCTTGTTTCAATGCACACCATATCGAGAGGTTAATCAAAGAGTTAAGTCGATTAAATTAGTAAACTAGTGTGCTTATTTTCATGAAAATGGTCCCGATAAAATAACATTCTTTTATTGAAGGAAATATTTTATTTCGAAAATAATCATGAATGAAAATATCTATTCATCATATTAAAAATAAAGTTAGAAGAAGTTCGTACAATACGGGACACAGGTCCTAATTAGATTTAGAAAACTGTTTTGTTTTGTTTACTCCTATTAACACCAACTAATAATTTGAATATGTATCCAATATTTTGAATAATTTTTGTTCATTTATTTTTAATAATGAGGTTTGTAATGTATTGAAAATTCTGTTTAAAATTAAATTTTATTTCAAAACATGTAAAAATATATAGCGGAAATTAATTAGCAAGAATGCTATCGATGAAAACATTTCCACCGTAGGTTCAATTTCTTGATCAACATTTCAGAATCCGATAATTATCTACATTTAATTATCGGATCATAAGATAAGCTGGCAGTATGGACAGCGAAATATTGATTAAAAAAGTTAGAACATGGAAAGTTTCAAAAAAACAAGAAGATTTTAAATTCCATTTTTTACTTGTTTTAATGGAGGTAATGATGTGTATTTGATTTAAATAATGAAATCCTAAATATCATCTTTACGTGAGGCCAAGATTATTTCCAACATTTGTAGCTTAAACCTTCGTCAAGACATGTATGTATTAGGGTAAACTCGATTACAATCCCAGCCAGGCAAGTTAGCATGACAATTGAATTTAGCAACGTACACAACTCTAAGCCACGTTCAAACATTTTGCCATTGTTCTGAGGATGAGCGAACATGAGCGTCGTAGATAAGGGAAATGTACGGTTATGGAATTATCTTATTACGGTCTTGTAAGAACATGAACTGCATTGACATTATACGTTATATAATTTGCACAAAAGTATCTCGAATTTATTTCTCTTTTTTTTTTATTTTGCGTAACAAATTTTATCACTAATTAATTACGATGTACATACAAAACCTTTTATTGTATTATTTCGTCGAGAACGTGCTAAAAGGTCAACGTTTTTATATTCAAAATAATATCTTCTAAAAAACGCGCTAGATTTGTCGAAACTAACACAATATTTACGGTACACTCCGCACCACACAAATTATTAATTAACTCGGGAAGACCTTTTCGAATACACGTGGATCATCATCATCAAGCCAAAGTACCGATTGATGTGAGAAAAACGAATTTAAATCTACGAACCCCTTGCATCCCCTTCTATTCAAGAAAAATGTATCTATATAACATGGCTTGTATATGTATATGTACCTGTTTTTGCCTTTTCGGCTAGAAAATAAGTAAATAAGGAGAGAAAAGGAAAGGTTTGCCATCACGAACCCAGACATATGGTCATACCCTCATAAATACGGGCGAGAACAACGGTTGTGTTCTTTCTGTTCGTCAAATTTGTGTTCTTTCCTTCTCTCTCTTGCAATAAAGATGCATGCGGGAGAATCGAAGTCTGTTATAGTACAACCATAATTCAAAAAGGCCTCTACTGTAATACATCGAACAAACATGAGAAATATAGCGGTCCTTTTCCAAGTATTATGAACAACGAGAAGGCACGGCGATGGGCAACCCACTGTCTCCTTTCATAACCAACTTGTTCATGAGTAAATTTGAAACCAGTTTGAGAAAACCGAAAACCGAAAAGGCAAAAACAGGTACATATACATATACAAGCCATGTTATATTGATTTTCCTTGAATAGAAGGGGGTGCAAGAGGTTCGTAGATTTAAATTTCTTTTTCTCACATCAATCGGTACTTGGCTTGATGATGATGATCCACGTGTCTTCGAAAAGGCCTAGTTAATTAATAATTTGTGTGGTATAGAGTGTGCCGCGAATATTGTGGTTACCATACTACCCCGCAGTCCTTGCTATCATTATTCGTTGAAACTAGCTTAAGAAGGGGTAGATTATTGTATGACAGTTTGAAGATTCTATATATTATTAAAAAATCAAATGAGAATTGGTGGTTTTATAATATCTAGCTGTAAATTATACGAGAAACTTCAAAAATCAATTCGTCTATAAAGTCCGCTCTAATTCTTAATGATATTTCTTTGAAACGATTTCACACATGGAATAAACTGATAACTGATTCTTGCTCAATGAAGCAGTATCAAGGAAAGCAATTCAAAATGGAATTGAGAGTATATTCCTCCAAGGTTTTTTTTAAAATTCATGTTAGATAATTATAATAAATCCTTCTAAAAATTACGGAAGACTAATCTGAATATTCTTCGTTGAGTGTTTGGTTATTAGTTCTGTTCATCTTAGTGACAGATTCGCTTATATAATTTATTAAATAAAACATCGAGCATTTAAATTTAAGACTTGCAACGTTTGCATTCTTAAAATAAAAACAAGTTATACTAAGAATTACAACACGTTTATTTGACCTAACAAAGTATATAGTTGGTATGTTGCTGAGACACATTTTACAGTAAAATTTGTCACAGCAACACTTTATCTTAAATCCAACTATAATTTTTGCTAGGACAACTACATATTTCGTTAGATTAAATAAACGTATTGCAATTCTTAGTACAAATTGTTCTTATTTTAAAAATACGAGAGTTGCTGTCCCAACATTTTTCTCTATGTACTACTAGCCAATGTTCCGTTCTTTAAATGAATCGCATATTGTCGAAGAATGCTAAATTACTTTCAAAAGATTTTGTCAAGAACTGAAAAGTATTACAATGCGCTTCGCTTATTGTAATCATTTTGGAACTAAGATATATTATTTTTTATTCGATTATACGAACACCTCGATATAACGAACATTATCCTTTCCCCCGTGCCTGTTCGCTATAATGAGAGTTTACTGTAGTAATGAATGTTTTCCAAAACAATTGATAATAACCAGATGTGTTGAAAGTTATAACTTACCTTGACGAGCTGTATCCATATACACCCATACAGCGTGTCCCCGGATTAACGCGTGGATAGGTAAGGCAGACAGAGAATTAATGAATTGAAATTCCTTCTTTTGGGGTTCAGCCATGCTTGAGTAGTAAGTAATTTATGCCATAATTTTATTGACGAAAAATCAAGTATATCGTGGAAATTTACAAAAAAGAATTTTTGTAATTAGTAAAATGTATTTTCTATAGGAGATACGATAATAGGGTTATTAAAAAACAATGTTCAGAGCAATAAATTACGCTAGTACTTAGTGTGTAAGCATGGCTGAACCCCAAAAAGATAAAAATTTAACTCAATAATTTCCTGTCGGCCTTACCTATCCATGCGTTAATCCAGGGACACACTGTATATGTATATACGTATAAAGATAATTGGGAAAATATTCCATTATTAGCTGCTTTTTCATGAGGATTTAACAATTTTGATAACCTTAATAATCTTATACGATATCTACATTTCAAGGGCATCTGTTTTCAGTTTATCCCTTTACCTACTGATTACATTAAGCAAAGAAAAAATCTCCAAGGTACAATACAAAAACATAAAAGATTTGTGGATCTTTGTATATCGAATTGATTTATGAAAAAAATCTCATTTGGTTTACGTTCCATGATGTAACTATTACATAATATAAAGGGGCGTTTCATTCTATCAACAACGAACGTACATATATTAAATTTAGGGGGTTTGTTCTTCATTTTCATCGTCATCAACTTTGCGAACGGGAAATGTACAAATTAACAATGTGTAAACATAATATCGTATTAGGTGTTCCATTATGTAATAAATGTAATATTAAATGTTATTATTGAATTATCTAAAAAGGGCACACTATAATTTCGTATTCGAACATGAGCGATACCGCTACGAATACAAAGTACAGCAAGAACATGGTAAAACCGAGCCCCTTGTTCATTTTCCACCTGAAGCACGCTATGGACATGACTACGAAGAGCAACATCATGAAGAGTATCGTTATGGAACACACCATTCCCACTGAATTTACCTCCACGGGCTTGCTGTAGATGATTCCGTATAGCAACCAAGGCACTGGTAACCTGAAACATTTCGAAGCGTTAAATAGAGAATTTCAATAACCCTTGAAAAAAAACTTCAATATATTTTATTTTCATCTTAAAGTTAATGCTTTTATAATAAGTAGGTAACTAGAATCCGTGTTAATCTTTAGAAAAAAGAAACTAAATTGATGGCACCCCTAAATCTAAATATTTTCGTTTAGATAGGCTTATAAAAGGTTGTCTGTTTAAGGATGGCAAGCGGCTTCTTCTCAGCAATAGTCAGTCGCGAAAAAACAAAAAGAATTGTAAAAACATTTCATTAAAAATAGTAATTTCCCGAAACTGACCGCTAGAGGGCGTAACCAACCTAAGAAAGAAAGACCGTAATTTATCGAAAAATTTAAATAGAATGATGGGTTGATTTTACTATCAGTATATGGCTTACGTGATGTTGCATAAATTTGTCTCAGCACTTATTGGCGTATTCTTTCAACTAAAGTGAAGGTGTGGGGTTATGTCATGCCTGAAAGAATTCGCAATAACTTTGGTTTGCCTTGACCGGTTGTTAGGAATTTGCTTTAAAAAGGAATTTGAGAAGATTAAGACATCTTATTCAATTGAAGCATATAACACATAGATGGCGCTAGTTTTATTGCATTCACCTGTTTTGCAGTTAGTACTAACCTTAAAAAGACAGCTGTTAAAATTTCATGATATTCTATTCATTAGTTTGTGAGTTATTGTGCTAAGAGTGACGCTACTTTTGTTATTTCCAAAACAATGGATCAAAAACAATTTCGTGTTTTAATTTTACACTGCTTCTTGATGGGAAAAATACCGTTCAAGCGAAGCAATGGCTTGAAAAGTGTTATGGGGACTCCGCTCCGTCAGAAACAACAATAAAACGTTGGTTTGCCGACTTCAAACGTGGTCGTAGAGATACCGATGATGCAGAACGCAGTGAACGTTCAAATGAGGCGGTAACACCAGAAAACATCAAAAAAATCCACAAAATCGTTTTGAATGATCGAAAAGTGAAGTTGCGTGAGTTAGCTGACATCGTAAAGATATCAAAAGAACGTGTTGGCTTTATATTGCATGAGCATTTAATTATGAGAAAGCTCTGTTCAAAATGGGTGCCGCGTTTGCTCACTGTTGACCAAAAACAAGAACGTGTTGATGCTTCTGAGCAGTGTTTGGCCATGTTTAAACGTAACAAATCGGAATTTTTGCGTCGATATGTGACAACGGAAGAAACATGGATCCATCACTTCACTCCGGAATTAAAACGATCGTCATCTGAGTGGACAGCAACTGGTGAACCTCGTCCAAAGCGCCCCAAAGCACAACAATCGGCTGGAAAGGTTATGGCCTCGGTATTTTGGGATGTACGTGGTGTAATATTCATCGACTATCTTGAGAAGGGAAATACCATCAACAGTGAATATTATATAGCGTTACTGGCGCGTCTGAAGGCCGAAATTGCAAAGCAACGTCCGCATATGGCGAAGAAAAAATTTTGTTTCATCAAGACAACGCACCGTGTCACAAGTCAATCAAAACAATGGCAAAACTACATGAATTGAACGTTGAATTGCTCCCACATCCAGCGTATTCGCCAGATTTGGCTCCCAGCGACTACCGGCTGTTCGCAGACCTAAAAAAAATGCTCGCCGGTAAGAAATTTCGCTCGAATGAAGAGGTTATCGCTGAAACTGAGGCATATTTTGAGGCAAAAGATAAATCGTTTTACAAAAGTGGTATTGAAATGTTAGAGCGGCGCTGGAATGATTGCGTTGTTCTTGATGGAAATTACGTTGATGAATAAAGCCAATTTTGAACAAAAAAAAACGTGTTTTCTTTGTCAGGCCCGGGACTTTTCAGCCCATGTGTTACTTCTCTAATCAAGTGCTAAGAGGTAACATTTTCTTTTTTACTTATTTTTTAATTTGTAAATAGAAGGGTGTATCCGTTGTTGTTATTGATAAAAACCCAAAATGGAAGGGAATGGTAAAAACAGGAAGTTATTTTTTTTTCCGAATTACAACTTGTTTGGACAACGTTAATGACTAAATAACAGGTCTGGCAAAAAGACCTTCCCAATTTTGAATGATCAATGCCTTAGATGGGAGGAGAGTATTTATTGAGAGATGATCTCGTTTGGTAGCACCACATATAAAATTTATTGTTGTCAAAATGAATTGGGTTGGAGAGCATTGTGCGTTTGTTGTAAAATTTTTCTGTGATAACAACGCAGCAAGCATTTCCGTATCTGCTTTGCTTTCCGCCGAAATGAACCGTTGTTCCGGCTAAGAAAACGATTCGTATTTGGGTGTTAAGTTTTAAGCAGGCAAGCTCTGCGTTGAAAAAGAAACCCTCTGGCCGACTTCTTACTACAATGTTGCCGGCAAATGTGATTGCTGTGAGAACTTCAGTTAAGCAGAGCATTCAGCACCGAAACATGCAGCTACATTCGACATTTCTGATTGAATTCTGCATAAAGAACTCATAATGCATCCTTATAAAATTATGATGGCTCAAGGATTAAGTGAAAGAGATTGCAAACCCGTGTAACTTCGAGTTGGGATATCCTTATTTATAACATTCCGGCTACAGCTGTTTTGGTCTGTAGTGACAAGGCACATTTCTACATATGCGGCACAATCAACAAACAAAATTTCCGTTATTGGTCTGCGGAGAACCCTAAAGAACTTCTCTAGCGACCACTTCACAGCTTTAAGGTAACTGTTTTTAGTGGTATATGTGATTTTGGTGCCTGGGGTCCTTTTTTGAAGAGTAACATTACACTCTCCGGGCAAAATTGAATCATTTTCATGAAGAGCACGAACAAGATAAAGTGTGGTTCCAACAGGATCGAGCACCATCCCACACTTTTCAACATTGAGACAGTTCGTAGTTGCATCACTAATGAAGGCCGTCATTTGAATGATATAATCTTCAATAGAAAATAATCTAAAATACAATATTTTGAACTTAGCGAAGTGATGCTAAAACGAGCGAGGCTTCTTAGCTCATCTTTGTGGGAGGACGTGTGTGTGTTGCTGTGTGGAATATTTTCAAAGTAATTTCAGATGTTGTAGTGTTGTAAATTTATCGCAAGTATAAAGTTAATTCAGGTTCGGTCATTTTAAGGACCGCGAGGTTTCTTACATGACGCACTAGCATAGTGAGGGCGCGTAAACGTCCAAGTTTTAAGGTTAGTCTTTTCTTGTCATCAAATCATCTGTCGCAAACGTTATTATTTACAATTTACTGCCGAACGGGTATCTAAGTGATACTCCTAAATCTACGACGGAAAAATATCTTTTAATTAGTTAAAAATTCAGATTTATAATATTACAGTATATTTGTTATTAAGGAATACAGTAAACTCCCGCTAATCCGGCATCCGATGGTCCGGCACTTTCAATAATCCGGCACCGATTTTGAAAAAAACACGACTTCAAAAAGTAATTTTTTGTCGCAATTTAGTTTTAGTAAAGTTCGGCAGAGGTGTCGGAAGAGTTCGAATTCAGTCGGGAGAGATCGTGTATGACGTTAACGACCGCCCACCATTTTGTATCAGCCGAGTGTCTACTGTGTACTATACACGTTGCTTTACATTTTGTGTTTGTGTCTTATTTTAAAAAACGTTCTGTGCTATGTTTTCTAAACCGTGCGCGTCTACAAGTAAAGTGGCGAAAAAACGTAAGCATGTTACGCTCACTATTCATCAAAAGCTTGACATTATAAAACATATTGAAAAAGAATAGAAACAAGGTTATGCAAGAATATAATATTGGCTCATCAACAATCTATGACATAAAAAAGAATAAAGATCAACTTCTAAAATTTGCTTCTCAAACTTTAAAAAAGCCTAAACTAGATGAGCTAGATGAAATTTTGTTCAAGTGGTTTTGTGTCAAAAGGTCCGAAGGAAAACCTGTGACCGGGCCCATGATCATGGAAAAAGGTAAACAGTTTCGTAAGGATTTAGGATTTTATGCTCTTCCTTATACAAGGTGTCTCAGAGAGTTTTGCACTTTTCTTTCTAATTTTGCTCAGCTATGATCAGTTTTCTCAGCTAACTGTATTTAGAACTTAAAACTACATTTATTAGAAATTCACGTACGGAAAATTATATCATCTAGATGTCGCCCACTTTGCCGCTGGCACTCCTGCAAACGATGCCTTAGATTTTCCATTACACTTGTGCATAAGTCAGGAATAATGGCTTCAATCTGTTCTTGGATATGATTTTTAAGCTGGATCAAATTTGCTGGGCCGTTATTATAAACTCGTCCCTTATGAGAGCCCCATAGAAAGATCGTTTGTGCAGGCTTCTTGGTGGCCAGTTGATGTCACCTCTTCTAATATCAATTTATCCGGAAACCATTCTCTTACAGCTTGTAATGCAGTATTTGATGTGTGGCTGGTAGCCCCATCTTGCTAGAACCATCACTGGTCATTAAAATCATCAAATTCCTGGAGGACAAGCCCAAAGAATCATTGCGGGCGTACCTCTTAGAATTTACAGTATCTGCTTGCCCGTTATTTCAAGAAAGAATGTGCTTATTATGTCTTTGGAGTATATTGCTACCCAAACAGTAACTTAAGCGCTACATAATGGAATTTGATATTTCTCCCAAGGATTTTCCTACGATCAATAACGACAATTTGCTTGTTGACGTAAGCATGCAGATGAAAATGTACCTCATCAGAGAAGAAAATTCTGTTAAGGTCGTCAAATCATTCCAATATTTGATTGACAAATGTTAATCGCGTAGGATAATCAGTTTTCTTTAATCCTTGCACTAACTGTGTTTTAAAAATGTGTTAGTTTCAAGCCTTTCTCGAAGATGCGAAAATGTATGATTGTTTTCGCACTGATCGGCATGGATTTTGCGCCACTGCAATGTTTTGAGTAGTGCGCACACATCGCTTTCTGTATCCTATACTTGGTTAGATTGGTACCAGGTGCTTCATTGACGTTATGAAATGCATAACGAGCATGAAACCGACGCCGAACTGCAATGTGAGAATGATTTCATTCATAAAAGCTGCTCAAACCGTTCTATTTTGACGTATGTCAATTCCGACATTAAATTTCCAAGGCTTACTTTACTCATTGCAAAAAATCAGGCAACTAGATCTTAATAGGCTTTACGGGTATAGATAAAATAAAAGTGCAAAACACTCTGAGACACCTTGTATATGAATTATGTTTGAATCTATAGCCGATTATGATAGCTATACTAAATTAACAAAATAATTGCAATTATCTACAAATTACGCAGCACACATTAAATAAGTCAAAATCTGCGAGAATAGAGACAACGTTATTAAACATTCTCGCGGAAAACAATTTTATTAAAGCGACCTAGAACCTCATCTACGTATTACGACATACATACGTTCTCCCGACATCGCCGGCTTCATGAAACCTGTATGTGCGAATACGACCGTCGACATTTAAGTGGGGCACATATTCGAGTCCGGGAACATATCGTTTCATCGGCTTCGGAATACGCTTTTCGAAAAACGCGAATTCTAGCCGTCACGTCACTTAACAGTCGCATTGAACGGAAGCACACAGTCGTCGCCGTCGTCGTTAATTCGGTCAAATACAAGGTTAGCGGGCCGCTAATCCGTATTTCTCCACACGCATCGCGAACCCCGCGTCATCGAGAATGCGCCAAATAGGGAAATCAACGAAGTTACAAGGAAATTTAAATTCCGTATGCATGAAAAGATCGTTTCCCAATCCACGCGAACGTTTCCTCGCAAAGATCGCTATCAAAGAGGACGTAGGATGGAATACATTGGAAAGCTTAACGATGGGATTTGTAGCCATCGTAATGAGAGGCGAATTGCCTAGGATGGATAGAGAAAATTCTTGGGCTGTGGAAATAGCGCTTCGAGTATAATTAGAAGATTTCTCAATTACATTATATTTCAAGTACTTCGACTATCTAATTGGACGCTGCGGACTTCGTAAACCTACGCCCTGCAACTACCTACTACCTACTTCTTTCCAAAAAGTCCAAAACGAAAGCACTAATTGCCGACATATCTCGAAGTTGGAGAAAAATAAGGAGTAGGAAAAGCGTTTCAGCTATTAAGCAGTAGAAGTTAATTCCAAGAAAGAAAAAACTAACAAATCGAATATATCTCCCACCTACTTCGAAGTAGAGTGCTAGTCGTGGACCAAAGCTATCTTAACAGAACATTTCTGTATGGAGAATTTAAATCAACATCTTAATTTTACTCTTTTATGTGGTTTAAAAAAAATGGTGTTTTATATTCTTTGTCTGTAGTGTAATTGACCGCATTAGTTTCAATTGAAACCTTTGTAGCGTACTCTCTCTGCTTATCAGACCCTAGTTTCGGACGCCGATGCACCGACGCTCGCCCACCTCTAACAATAACGGAAAAATTATTCTTGCCAACCTCTAATCGGAAGGACCGGTCGAATGTAACACAGGTGTTCCCCCTCTGGAGAGATTCGGCAACTTCGGTAACTAATAAAACGTGAATAAATGATTCACTTTAAAATTTTCTTTATGCTTTATCTTATGCTTATGATTCAGATCAGAAGAACCCTGTATCAGCTTTTGTTACTGTCCTGAACTTTTCCAGAATCAGGATTTCCAAAATCGATTTAATAATAATATGTACAGTCCCTTACCATATTACTTGAAACATGTCATAAATCAACCCTTCTACCTGGAAATTCCCATCCTATTATACTGATATTCTTTTGCTTTGAATCCAATCGTTTATAGGGGAATAGATTATTGTCAATAAAAAAAATACCAGAGAAATGATATTTAGAAGAGTAAAGTACGTAATATAAATATTTCAGTTATCAACTTAATTTAGGAGTTCACAGTTTGGAGAATGCATCGATATTTTTAAATATTTCGTCATAACCGTATAGAAGCTAAGTTGTATTTCGTTAAGTGTTTTGTGTTGATATATCTTTTGAAAAGGGTAAAATTGTTATTCTATCTCTCTCTTAATAATTAATTATTTGGAATTTAAAAAAAAAAAGAAATTTTGGGGGGTTTTTTTTGTAGAAAATGCCCGGAAAGTTTAACAAGTGAACAAAAAACCGCTACACAAGCTCTTCTACAATCAAACAAACATTCACAACGAAAATTGCAAAATTACAGAAAGTATCTCCTTCTGTATCGCTTTTAGAAACTTAAACGGGAGCTAGCCCTCGACACAAAAACGGGCAAAGTGCGGTCGGAAAAAAAAAACTTCAAGAAATCACCCTGGAATTGTTCATCAGGCTTTGAGCAAAGATTTACTACAATTAAAATGATTTTAAAAAATTTACAAGAGAGAAAAGAGTTTAGGTATGTCAGGCCGATTGCGCGAAAATCGCCTAATGGGCCAAAACCTGTAAAAAAGCCACGTTTAACAGAAAAAAGAAATCTGCTCGTCTCAACTTTGCAAGAGAATATCGACATTTCACAGACGAGAATTGGAAAAAGG
The DNA here is from genome assembly GCA_029619255.2 of Dynastes hyllus. Lineage (NCBI taxonomy): Eukaryota > Metazoa > Arthropoda > Insecta > Coleoptera > Scarabaeidae > Dynastes > Dynastes hyllus. The sequence goes on from JAROYC020000015.1 coordinate 3,625,059, forward strand.
TGAATAACTTAACAACATGATTTTTTTCTGAATTAATGTTTTCATTATTTAATAGGTTTTCTTTGGACGAGTGCTGTTTTGTTTAGTGCAGCGAGCAAATTTGTTCGTAGACGACCTGGCGAACATCTCAAAAGTCCACGGTTCTTCGTACTGTAAAACCCCTCCGCAGGTAATGATTTGGGGGTGATTAGAGAACACCCCCCTTTGTATTTTGTAGAAGGTACAATGCGTCAAGGAGTACATAAAAAAAAACACTTATTACCGTATTTTTTAAACCAAGACGTCGCATACCGACGGGCGTATATTTAGCAAGATAATGCTCCTTGCCATGTGGAAAAAGGTTAAAAAATTTTTGAAGACAATCACATACCTCTTTTACGGGGAAATTCACCGGGCCTCACCCCTCGAGAACGTATGGAATCGACTAAAAAATTGAAAAGAAAACCTACAAAGGAAATATTAATGAAGAAATAAAGGGTGATGGAGAACGATGAAGATATAAAAGAGACAATCATATCTTGCATTGAAAGTATGCCCCGAAGAATTAAGGGTTTTATTAAAACATGGGCTATGGACTAAATATTAATTACTTATTTAATATTTACATATCTTACATATTTTTACAATATATTTTATAAATAAAAAATATAATACATGTATAGTTTATATTTTATTATGAAGAAGCTACAAAATATTGCGTGTTTCAAGTAATTTGGCCAGGGACTGTATCTACCAGAGAAAAGAATATTCTGTTGGAGATATTGGGTAGCACCGTCTACTATGTGATGTATATCTAGAAAATATACTCTTTTCTGTTAGAAACATACGTATACAGTTACTATATCGGATTTAAATACAAAAGATAACTAATTTGTTTACATGCTCATATTAAAAATTAAATATTAATTGCTAGACGTTCTGTTGGAAATTATTTGAAGCTATTTTACAATTCATCAGGAACCACAGCAAAATTCAGGATAATATTTATAAATAGGTGGCCATATCCCAAAAGGTTCGACATATATTAATGTTATTGCAACTGATAATGATTTCCTAAACAAGTTATTTTTATTGGTGGTATTTCACACATCATAGTGTTTATTGCAACATTCTCAAAGGCTGAACACTATAAACACAGAATTTTATAAAATAAGATAACTTTGCCCATATAATAGCAAATCAAGTGAAAAATTATAGAACCATAAGTGTACGAAGGTACTCCCTCCATTTAAACTAAATCAAATTCTCAACATCCTCCCATAAACAAACAACCTCATCTAATATTTAACAAAACTTCGGAGGATATTGCGGGTATACTAGGATACCATCGGCCAAACTCCTCCGTTCCGATTCAAAGCACCTGTCAAACCTATTTTCTGCTTAATTAATAGCGTTACAGAGTATTACTGTCATTCGGGCTGCTCACTCGCTCGCTCAACTGACGGTGATGGACAGTTTAATTTAATTTTAAGCGATAAATCGGACGTATGCGTACCGAGCTACGGAACGTCGTAATTTTCGAGGGCTTTGGGTAACATCGCAACGCACTGGATGTTCTATTAATCTTTCTGGTTCTACATATTACATACGTCTCTGTATTTGGCGAATTTTGGAAGAGCATTTGTATGCGGAAATGTGAGCACATATTTAATAAAATATTGAGAACGGCTTCGTACATTTTATTCCAGGCAGCGAATAGAAGTGCCATCATCGGGAGTAAGAAGAAAACATATTCCATTCAATAGTACGCTCAAAAAAATTTTATTACACCGGCGCTGCCGCCAAAATATTTCTTAAAGGGAAATAAGTTATATTCATTTGAGATTAAAAATTAATTGAAGGCACTACATTAGTAAATGAGGACCATGCTGCAGTTCCATAACAGTTAATATTGTATACAATCCAAATATTTTCCAATAAAATTTGTATAGAGTTAATTTTTCATTTCCAGGCAACAAAAGAGCATGTTTTAAGAACTGTAAACACCGGGTATTAATCATATTTAACAATGAAGAAGGGTATTGGAGCTACACCTTCTCAACAAAAATGGAGCTGCGTTGTTCGTGCAACAAGGTCCTTAATTGGTTCTTGAATTTTCTTGTATTTTACAATGCTGAATGAATCGACAGTGGAAGCGAAACAATGGTACTGCAGAAATTAATATCTTATATTATTAACTTTAATTACAAAGATATACCGAGTGTCCCAGATTCAATGTTACAAGCGATATCTTCCTCATTTGTACAGACATAACATCGACCAAGGTGTTGTCGAAAATAGTTTGCAGAATTATAACAATTTATAACATGTCCTTTATTAGTAGCTATTTGTTAAATGAAATTTTTGCTTATACTGTTTTATTCCTAACTTCTAGTACTTCAATCGTAAAATCAAAAAGATGAGTGGAGTAATTTAAAAAAAATTGGTTTGTGAGAGGTTTCTTAGAGGGTGGTCGATTAGGGGTATATCTTTTAGGATTCTGCAAACCATTTCCGACGATACTTTGCTCGATCTTATACGAGGCATGTCCGGGAACAAAGGTACACTCGCTGAGAAGATACAAATAAATTTATTAAAAAATAAAAAGCGTATTACAGGATGAAAGTGTGGTCCTTAAACTCCCTTTTCCCGGTCACCAAGCCGATTGAGCCGTATCTGCGGACGAGGTGTAACATACCCGGTATAAAAATCGGGCCCCCTGTCGATGCAGCCACTGTGTTGTGGTTTGGATGACGTCCTCATTCAACCGAAACCGTTGTTCTTCCAAAAAACCTTTCATGTCTCGGAAAAAAAGAAAATCCATGGGTGAGTGATGACTTCCCATCCGGGTTGTTGTGGACAATGTCGTGGATTGCCGTCTTCGGAATGTACAACTCGGATGCCATTTCTCGAATTGTCAAACGTCTGTCGGTGATGTGATTCTTGAACCCGCTGGATGTTTCGGTCCGTCAGAGACGTTCTGGGCTTCAGATCTGGAAGATCATCTAAGTTTGTCCGACCGTTTCGAAACTCTGAACACCAAACAGACACTTGCTTGCGTGACATAACCTCGCCATAAGCTTCGGAAATTCTTCGGTGAATTGCGGTCGACGATTCCTTCATTGCCACACAAACTTTCAGTGGGACGCATTTTGACAGAGTCGGCTCCATTATTATCGCAATAATTTCCAAAGTACTGACCGGAACAAAATAAACGACGCACTAGCATTGAGTGAAAAGATGACATAATAGGACGACTTGATTACAGGGTTGAAATCACGCGATATCATGCACATGCGCAGGAATGTAGCTTTGTTCCCGGACACGCCTCGTACCTCTACAAATAAGGAAGATATCACTTGTAACATTGAATCCGAGGCACCCGGTATGTCGGCCTGTTGATTTAAAACATACAAGCACGTTCATTATTAAACGATACTAGAGATTAAGGTTTCTGAACGACAAGGAATTTTATAATTCTGTAATTTGTGATTGGGTAGACACCTAGAGATCTGCTTCTTTAAAATTTATTGCCAACATTAATACTCTGCACCATCTTCGCAAAAAGATTGACATCTAAGTATTTTGTAAAGCAATCGATTGTTTTTTTTTAATTCATAATTGTATAGTACAAAAAATTGATAGAAGAATCCCTGTTCCCTACAGCTAGCTTCTCGCTGTTAAAATTTAAAGGGAAAGGAAATTTTCAGTGGAATAGTTATTAGAAAAATAAATTTGTGTACATTTGCTTAATTAAAAAGAACAGTGTTTCAAGGCTGTATAATTGCAATTATCTACAAATTACTCGTTTAATTTCGGACGCAACACATATTAGAACAATATATTAAGTCAAAATCTGCGAGAATAGAGATGACGTTATTAAATATTCTCCCGAAAAACAATTTTATTAAAACGACCTAGAACCTCATCTACGTATGATGGCATACATACGTTCTACCGACATCGCCGGCTTCATAAAACCGGTATGTGCGTTATACGACCGTCGACATTTAAGTGGGGCACATATTCGAGTCCGGGAACAAATCGTTTCATCGGCTTCGGTATACGCTTTTCGTAAAACGCGAATTCTAGCCGTCACGTCACTTAACAGTAGTATTGAACGGAAGCACACAGTCATCGTCGTCGTCGCTAATTCGGTCAAATAAAAGGTTGGCTAATCCGTATTTCTCCTCACGCATCGCGAACCCCGCGTCATCGAGAATGCGCCAAATAGGGAAATCAACGAAGTAACAAGGAAATTTAAATTCCGTATGCAGGAAAAGATCGTTTCACAATCCACGCGAACGTCTCCTCGCAAAGATCGCTATCAAAAAGGACGGAGGATGGAATACATTGGAAAGCTCGAGGATGGGATTTGTAGCCATCGTAATGAGAGGCGAATTGCCTAGGATGGATAGAGAAAATTCTTGAGCTGTTGAAATAGGTTCAAGTACTTCGACTATCTGATTGGACGCTGCGGACTTCGTAAACCTACGCTCTGCAACTACCTACTACCTACTTCTTTCCAAAAAGTCAGAAACGAAAGCACTAATTGCCAACATATCTCGAAGCTGGAGAAAAATAAGAAGTAGGAAAAGCGTTTCAGCTATTGAGCAGTAGAAGTTAATTCAAAGAAAAAAAACTGACAAATCGAATGTATCTCAAATTTTCTACTTGCTTTGTACGATATAAAGAAATGAGAACGTGACTGCTGAATCATACTGTAGAGTTTTGTTGTTGCTCCTGGATGCAATTCGACGAAAACGCCTACTGACGAGAGGAATATTGCTGCATCACGATAACGCCAGGCCGCATTCGGCCCAGTTGACCCAGGCGAGAATTGAAGAATTAGGGTGGGAACTTCTTCAACATCCGGCTTACAGTCCTGACCTAGCCGCAAGCGACTATCATCTGTTTGGTCCACTAAAATAGCATCCTGACGGAACACATTTCGAGAGTGATAATGATGTTCAACAAGAAGTACGCACGTGGTTAAGACGGCAGCCCAAATACTTTTATGCAGCAGGCATTGGGGCATTAATAAAGCGATGGGATAAGTGTATCAATGTAGATGGAGACTATGTTGAAAAATAAACCTTGTTTTTAGCTAACTATTTCTCTTATTACTTTTATAATAGCTTTTTGTGACCTACTTACTGACTTTCCCTCGTATACAGTATTACCATAATTTCCTCGTGGTCCCGATTTAATGACCAACGTCCTACATGTACCCATGCACGTAGTACTATTACGAATATTATTCTGTTTCATTGTTTTCCTAGAAATTAATTCATTTTTTCTAATTATAATATACTAAAAGACTTTTATTTCTTTATTCCTTAAACAAATTTCCGGAAATTTAGGTTGAATAATTACGTAAAATGAAAGCTTTTTTGTGCTTTTCCTTGATTCATACTAAACAGTTCTGAAAAAAGCTGGTGTCACCACGGTTAATCACACTTATTGTTTGGCCTTCATATCTGAAGGCTGCACGAACAAAAATTGTGGCACAAATGTGTGTAGTTTGCGTGATTTGCTCCGATACCTCAAAAATTATGCAGAGCTGGAAAGTTTCCTAAATATGCTTCAATTTCCTTGTGGAGTATTTTTCGTTTCTAATTTCAAACATCCTTGTTTTTATATATTTAGATCATGCGTGGGAATAATACACTATTCAAGAACTCAAGTCGTCAATGTCATATTATATCAAATTTTCATATTTATTTGCTTAATTAAAACGAATAGTGTTTCAAGTCTGTACTTAAGCATAATTTTTTATTTCTTTCATATAAGTTTGAATTTGAATACGCATTAGAATTTGTCTTTCTTAACGATTGTCTCTGGCAAAAATCACCCGCATTTGGCCGCGCTCGTTTTCCTGACGGTTCTAGGGGTTCTGTTCGTTAAATATATCTCCAACCAACGATGTTCCCGAGGAACGACAACATAACTCATCTTGGCTCTATTTTCTTTTGATCCTTGTCAGTATCTAATATTTAAAGTAACTTCTTTCAATAAACAAATAGAGAATAAATCTATTTTGTCTTCGTAGTAGTTTCCCAAATTAGATATCGCTTTTTAACGAGTTGTCAAGTTCGCTAGGAAACGTGTATATCTCACGGTTGAAGATACACACAAATCTCAATTCGCGAGATTATATATCGTCGTGCAGCATTACAATCTGTAGCACAAATATATTAAAAGAAAAGGAATGAAGTGAAGTGTAATCTTATCGTAAGAATATTAAATATTGTTAAAATGTAAAGTCTATTGTACTTAGCCGCGGTTGAGAATTGGCAAAAGCTATCGGTAACAGATGGGCGAAGAGACGCCAAGACAGTCGGGGCTTTTTCAGCTTGAGTTGTGTTAGACAGAAGACGTATTTAATTGTCGTTGGGTGCGCTGAAATTTAAAAGAGCTGTAAGGGATTATTTCGCTGAGAATTGTTTTTATAGCTTCTCCGAATACCTGGACTAGGGCTGAGTTGCGCTCGAAACTGTTATATTGATGTTATATGTTTGTTCATCTTGTATTTGTTTATGTACCAATTTTATTTATATTTATATTTATATGTATACTTTACTATTTATATTTGACGAAGCTTATATCTATGTGATCTAATAGCTAATAAAGAATTATTATTATTATTCCCTTGTATTCTCAACAGCTCAAAACGTACGCAAAACGCCTAAACCTACTTATGACCTAAACTTTGCAATCGATATATCCGACTTGACATTCAAACGTTTTTGGTGACTTGAATGTGAGGAAGTCTTAAAAATTTGATACCACAGCCAAAACAAAAATTATCGAACTTTCTAAATCAAACAGTTTTCGACAGTTTGAAATTAGAACAATAGTGAAGGTAAATTTTATGTAAAAGTCAAAAAATCTAATAATACGCAATTCGTTCAGTTTAAAATGAGCAAGTTAGTATCGACTTCTTGTATAATAGGAAGCGACGCACGTCAAAATACTCGTTGAATTCACTCCAAAAATCTAAACAATTTCCAGGTTTCTCCATTTCATACTTTACCAGACATCGAAAGTTGTAGTTTCCGGTTTATACAGGACATGCTATATATTAGCGCAGGAGCTTACCTCTAAATAGGATCTTGCCGGGCATAGCTGTTTTCATTTATTTTTCTCCCCCAGCGAACGTCGAAAATGTCCCCTCCAAGAAACGAAAACGAAATCGTTCGGCACGAAACCCGCACCGCCTACGCACGCAGCGGTAGTTCTTACAGAGGGCGCTCTGTACGGCGTACCTCCTAATGCACGCAACGAATAAATAATACGAATCATAAATCTTTGTGTCGAGGGCAGCACAGTTGCTATCGACCAGATTTTTTCCGTTTCATTTTCTGCCTTGCAGTCACAGGCTGAAGGTATTAAATGTCGAGATCCTTCCGTAGGCCCTTCGTCGGTCTTACCGGCGGATATAGGGATAAGGAAAGGACGAAAAATTTTAAGTATAAAAGAAAGGATCGGCACGTAGAATGAGAATACTGTGCGATATGTCTTCGCGTGATCTATGGATCAGATGTACCTATCTGTTTTCGGCAAGATAAGTTTTGATAGGGGTGCAAAGATAAAGAGATACTTTGCATTCTTTCACAAGTATTTGAGCGACAATGGAAAAATATACAGCAAACACCAGAACACCTAAAATTAAGGAAAATAAATTATGCAAGGTATTTTGTTGCCACAGCATATTATGAGCTATGCCTCACTGCATAGCTATTATGAGCTATGCAGTGAGGTTCTAGGGCCACCGAAAAGCAAATCCAACGATACGTTAAACTTTAACTTAGGAAATATGACGATATGCAGCAGTAAAGGTTTGGGTAATATGTCTTTGTCGTTACGCAAAGTTGGCCAGAAAAGAGCACCAAATTGATTCTTGTGACGTCAGACTGGTCTAAAAAGCTCGTTGTTAAGCAACGTAATCATAACAATTGTCAAGCTGTCAAATCCCAATTCCAAAAGCGTAAATTATTCTTATTGTTTGTTGTTATTATATCCTGCATTTGTCATACGTTCCTTCTTTGTTTTAGTTATTATTTTCTCTCATTTTCACTTGTTTTGTTAATTGTTGTTATTTCTGTATTTTATCGAACTTTATTGCAATTAAAATTTTTAAGTTTTTTTAAAATATGTTGTTTTTAAAAAATATGTTTGTTTTTTAGGCTTTTTGTGTTGTTACTTTTATGATGGCTTCGTCACGAACCATGCAATATTGCTGTCAATTTTAATATCATCCAAATCTGACAACAATTATCGCCAAGGTTCGACAAACGCGTGCTACAGCAGAAGCGCCGAGAGGGGATTTTGGTCGATGCGAAGCCAGTGGAGAGTTTAGTCATTCGATAGGCGTGGAAGTGAACGGCCGTTCGATAATTATCGATTTATCGGTGTCCCCTTTTTTACATGGATCGTCGTGCGAGGTTTACCTTCAGCATCGCATGTGAAAAAATATTTAGCCGTTTCCCGGGTTGGAAAAACAGGTACTTTCATTCAGTGCAAAATTTGCAATATACGGTTGTTAGGGGGGATTTCCACGTTAGAAGACATATTAAAAGTGAACGTCATGCCTGAATTTAAGCAACAATATTCCGTACGGGGAATTTCTGTATGTTTTTATTTTTATGCTAAGTTTTGCAACATCCCACAACACCTAGTAGACAATGAACCTTTCCTTTTTTTGGAATAAATATGTTCCTTTAGGGAAGCCCAACCAAAGACAATTGCGATAAATTTCCCACATTTGCAGGGTACAGTAAAAAACTATATAGTAGACGAGTTGAAAAAAAAGAAAATTTGCGTAAGTGTGGATGAAACAATTGATGCACGGAAACACACTTTTGATTCATGTTGTAGCGCGCCCTTTTAAAACGTAATAATCAGCAGCTTCCTTGTTTTTAAACCAGTGAAAGTATTAAAAAATAATGCAGAAACCGTTGTCGATAATAAAACATTCGTTGAGAGAATTTTGTTTCCGAACCCAATCACTGTTCATTACTGACGAAGCCGAAACAATGCTGAAGTTGGTAGGATGTTGAAAATATGCTTTCCGACCTTCTTACTCCGCCTCAAAACCCCATGTCACCTCGTAGCAGAAACCATTCAAAAGGGTATCCGATGGGGAGAAGTTAAAAATCTCCCAAAAAAAATGTTCATCAAATTCCCAAAACATCCGTGTATTCAAACAATTATGCCCGAAATTACCACCACCACCTCGGCCTGTAATACCGCGAGGGGGAACATGGCTCCAGGCAGTATCTTACTATCAGGAATATTTTTAAAGGGAAAAATGTCATCTTGAAATTTGATTCAAATGATTTTGCAGCAGTTCGAGATAGTCAAAATTTTTTTCCAATTCGAACGTTCAACAACAAATAGATGAAATTTCCATGAACTATTCTGAAGTTGCACAAGCTATTGAGCAATTAGAAAACAGTCATATCTGCACGAGACGCATTAAAGCAAAACAATTTACAACCGCCCTAGAAAACTGGACAAACACGAATCAATGTTGCTAAAAAATTTGGTGCAATTGTAACAAAAAACCCCGATTTAAAAAAGGTTCGGTCTATAACTGAAAATAAAGATCCCCAGATGAAGAAAAGGAATATCTGACATTTCAAATCTTCTTCACTGGATGTCGAACGATCTTTTTCAAGTATACAACAATTATTTACAACACCGTCGACGGCTGAATGAATCGACAGTGGAAGCGTTGCTGATGTTGCAATTCTACGCAACTTCCAGGGCGGTTGGTTGTCACGTGGTAAAGACAAAAAAAGGTAACAATATTATTTTTCACTAATATTGTATGTTACGTACCTACTTTTATGCGGTGCGCCACTGCCGGTACCACCTTTTTAACGAACTCTATTTATTACATAAGATGTAAGAGTTAAGAGAAATCGTTTCAATGAATGATGTTTGTTTTACCGTAGCCAATTGTCACAAAATACCTTTAGAGAAGAAATTGAAGAGAGAGATGTAAAATTTGTTTGGATCTTTATTAGCTTGGCGCTCATGGTAAATATAAGAATGCGGCCTCCAATCATTCAAATCATATACAAAATACATTAAATTCAGATTTAATAGCCTCGTCATAAACTTAGTAAAAAGAGCTTATTTATGCTTCACACTAATTTATCTTCATAGGAAGTACCCGACACCGAACACAAATGATTATTTATGATTATAAGTAGAGCCCGGTCACTGGAGAGCAATTGCAGCGGCGGTTTGACTGTGTTTATTTAGGTGGGCGGGGAGGGCTGGTCGATTATGATACGACATGACAAATCACCATCACCAAGTTCAGTTTAGCATTGAATAGCAGATAGGGCGTGTTGATTTTATTGATATAGACGTAGTTATTAATTGTAGTTATTATTTAGTGTAGTGACAACTAGACCCTAGCAAAACCTACATTACCACTGTTACTAGCTAGCCGAAGACTAGAAGAGTGTACTGCCGCAGCAATTACGAAGGTTGTACTTAATACATTGGAAAAATTTAAAATTTCAAAAGATAAAGTGTTGATGTTTATGAGCGAAGGCGCAGCGATAATGCGTTCGGTAGGCCGTTTCTTCTTTAACATGATTGCAAGTGTTTACATGTTACGTGTAAAGTGCATGCCATCTTGTGGCGAAACCATTGACAATGCTCTCCCGAGATAGATGCATTAATCGCAAAAAAAAAGGGTTTTTGAAATCTCTCAAACACCTACGATTATTTCACACAGAGTGTCCTTATTCGCCCACCGGAGCCAATTTTACACGTTGGGGAAGATGGTTGCGGAGCTTTTTTTTATGCTGAACATTTCAAAAAAGTAAAAACTGTTGTGCCACAATTCAATCCTGCCGAAACTCAGCTAAAAGGAGACCCGTCGAAATTTCAAGATATTTCCGTTGAAACAGATTTAAAAATATTCGTAGCTACTATAAAGGATTAGCTGCGTAATGAAATTCAAAATAGATCGTTATCCTTTGGAGTATTTGCAAATTATGGACGGAGTCATAAAGCTACTAACTATACATGACGCAAAATATAGTCACGTTTTAGAAAAGTTCGAGGTGCTACAGAAAGATCCCGATTTTAGCCCCTAAAAAAAAAATTTTGGGTGGTGTATCGAAAAATCCACTGATTAAGTGCAAGGAGTATTTTAATCATACATGTATAACATCGGTAGATGTTGAACGCCTTTTTCAAAATACAAACTCATTTTCTCACCACGGCGAACATCGCTCACCGAGACAACTGTGGAAACACATCTAATGGTGTCAACTTTTTTCCACTCTTATCCATATGATGTTAATACTGATAATGGTGCTTCTGTTTTACTGTTTTGTAGCCAAGGCTGCTTAAAAGGGTGAGTGTTTCACTACTTTTCCAAAATTATAATTATGTATTAGTTCTGTTATTTTTTTTCTATTGTTTTTGTATACTAGGCAGGTACGGCTATGGTACGGCTCCCTATTACCGGGCTCTAGTTATAAGGGACGTAAGTGCGGTCGAGAATATTGTTATAAAACGCTAGAGTATTCCGGACATGAGCTTTATTACTCTAGTAAAAAATTACAATACCGGCTGCTTTTCCAAATCATTTTAAATGATTAGACTTTTAACAGTTGAGTAGGTCATCTAGGTAATCAATATTGCCATATAAAGGATTACTTCCAGTGATCCATATACGTAGAGGTAAATTAATTTCGGTTTGTGTAAAAATTTTAATTTACCCTTTTATGGTTTTTAGTTAAACGGTGCCAATACAATTTCATTGCCTTGCTCGCATAAAATTGGCAAACATAAAGTTTACGACAGCGACGGTGTAAAATAAAAGTTGTTCTGGTGAAATTGGCCGTACATTTAGTTTATCTTCTGGGCTTTTGGGTAAAAAATTAATGTACAAGGTTAATCAATCAAAGTGAATGCCCTGGTTGTTAAATACTGCACTTAAATTGATTGCAGAGGGAGGAGGCAACGAGTTTGGGATGGCAATACGTTTTAAAACAGAGACTCTTAGTAACATACTTCAATAGTTTTGTCAACGAAAGTGTACTGCGCTTGATGTTTTTTGTTTGTTGCCATTTAGTTGTCAGCGCTGGTTAAAGCTAAGGCTAGGGCTAATGCTAAAAGCTACATTTTACTAATACGTTTCAGCAATCACATTTTGCTGTTTCAATGACGACAAAACTAAATTCTATTCTAAATTTGACTAACAAGGGAACGCCGGTAAGTGCATCTCACCGATTTAAATGAAACTTTGCGGGTTTATAGACCGATATAGTATAAGAATAACGGTAACCGTCTTAAAAAATATAATTCTGGCCATCTTGCCGTAAGCAAATAAAGATGGCCAGAATGATATTTTTTAAAAACCAAAAACATTATAACATGATACAAATTTTAACATTTTAATTTATAAAACAAGTAATTTTAAAGAGTTGTGATTGTGACGACGTCTATTGTAAGTCTTACTATAATATTACTAATTAACCGCTTTATTTTTAACTCTGACTTGTTACAGTTTAGGATATACTTATACATTAATTTAATAATTGAAAAATTTCTGTGGAAGAAATTAAAAATTTTGTCGAAATGTTAAATGGTGCATTTTAATTAAGATAGGTGTACAACAGATACATTATTTTTCGATATAGTCTCCACCTTTAGCAATGCACTTGGTCCGGCGAGCCTGAGCTACGTATGCCTTCCTGGTAGAAGGTTTTCGGTTGGTCGTGAAGCCACTTTATCTGCATCTCGAACGTCTGTGTCTGAGGTAAATCGACGACCTCTCAAAGCTTCCTTGAGCGGTCCAAAGATATGAAAGTCTGGGGGAGCGAGATCAGAGCTATGGGGAGGGTGTTCCAGGGTCTCAAAGCCCAACCTGTTGATAGTTTCTATGGTTGGATAGGCCGTGCGGACGGGCGTTGTCTTGCAACAACAAAACTTTCTTTGAGAGTAGATCACGGCGTTTCTTTCGAACTGCTGGTTTCCACCCCATCAATCTTCTATCCTCCCTCTCAAAACTGCTTGAGGCAGTCATTCTAAGTCGCCTTAGAGATGCGAGATGCGATAGAGCCGTACCCGGACGAACAGTATTGCTTTTCCTGTCGGGCTTTCGGCAGATCTTCAACTGTTTCGATTGTCTGAATTCATCAGAAACGCTTTTGAACGCAAAAAGACGGCTGGGGCGGTTTTTCTAGATATTCGAGGGCTTACAGTTTGACACCGCGGTCTGCTGCGGAAGGTGAAGGGAATAGATGCTACCAATAATCTTTTATCACTTGTGGGTACATATTTGATGGGTAAAACGTTTTCAGTAAGAAACGGTCATCTCGAAGACCAATTCTGTCCACGGTACCACAGGGTTCCCTGCTGGCACCTGAACTCTTTATTCTATACACCACCGATATTATCCACGCTTCACAAACAGAAATACCTATGTATGCTGATGACACACCAATTTACACGTCCTAGGGTAGCGAAGACCTAGTGGTGAGACGACTTCAAGAGATACTTTACGACTTGGTAAGATGGCTGAAGAAATGGAAACTCGTAGAAACAGTAGTAAGAGTGTATCGGTTAGGTTTATACAGAGAAGGAGACCTGCTCCAGAGACAGACATCGAAGGGCCGGATATTCCCTGGAGTTCTTCGGTCCGTTATCTAGGTGTAGTGTTTGAAAAGAGCAAAGAACTCCTCCAATCCACTTCTGGCCTGCGCGGTAGAGGAGCCCCAGGACCCCCCATCCCCACCCCGATGTAGAGTGGTCAAAATTCTGGACGTCATCTACTAGAGTAACGACATTTTCAACATAAATTAAGAACGTTAGCCCGGAGATAATGCTTAGGATTTCGGGCAGAGGGTATTATCCTGCTTCTAAGTGATTAGGGAGCTTAAGGGCTAACTGCCCAGCTCTGGCAAGAAGAGAAGATCGAAGAGTACGTCTTCATAGCATGATCTGGACAATATTACAGATATATGCGTTGTTAAATTCATACAAGAGATAAATATTGAAATCCGGATTCTACTTATGAACAACTCAAACCATATCGTAGCATTTTCAGGAAATACCTTCATATTTGATACACAATAAGATTAAAGACATCTAGAAATATTCAAGCTTCCCGAAAATAGGAATGCTCTGTTATTGTTTTATATTACAGGAGAATGCTGTTGAAGATCTCATTTCATATGTCGGTCCAATACCTAAGCGGTTTTGCGACGCAAAAAAAAAATAGGAATAAAAACGTCTTTGAAGGATTATGAATATGTAATATCTTCGAATATTATAAAAAAACATGGGAAAATTAGAGATCAGAAGGAATAAAGAAAGCAGAGCGTATTAAGAAGAACTTATCTCTTACTACTCCAATCGTGTGTACAATAAAACGGTTCGCATAAGCTATCCGTGAACGACGCCCGTCTTGACAAAGCGAGGTCCAACGCTGAGGTAAAGAATAGCCCCAATAACGCGTGACAATAAAGGAAATATGTCAGGAACGACGGATTTTGCTTGCAGGAAAGACCCGGTAACCTCATACTGCCGACCGTTCTGTCTTATTTTCTTTTCGCTTCGTTTTATGTATTACATAAACAACAATTTCTTAGATCAGTGTATCAACACTTACAATTTATCTTTGTAAGGATTTCTGGATTTTGGAGTGTAGGGGAATTAGCCTTGCATACACATTTTGATTGATTGATTGGATTGATTTCCCTACCAAAGCAGGGCTGGTCTTTACATCCCTAACACTGAAGCTTAGTAGCTTATTGTATTATTCCTGCTTCGGTTTTGTTTTACTTGAACCAGTTGGTTACCGCAATCAGGTTTAAGAGCCTATGTAGTAAATCTTTCTCCATTGGTAGTTCAATTGTGCTTCGCATAGCGAATCTTCGTTGAGCTAACGCTGCACATTCGAAAATAATATGAGGGGCTGTTTCCTCCTCCTCATTGCGATGTCTACATAAGGGCTCATCTTTTTAGATCCCCATCTTATGCAAGTGGCCTCTCAACCAGTCATGTCATGTTAATAGACATGTTGCTGCCCTAAGTGCATACACGTCTACTCTGTTGTGAACTAAATGGACTATACGAAAATGGAACTCCCTCTTCTGAATGAACTTTTCCTTCTGAATGAACCTTTCCTTCTCTTTGGATCTCTGAGTTAACAGCTTGGTATTAAAAAAATCGATCTAAAGCATAATTCATTCTCAACTGCAGTAACAATTAAATTAAAGTTTTAAGCTCTTATATGCGTTCACTTCAATATTATGACATTTCTAGTTAATAAGCAAGGAGCAGTAGGAAACATATAACAATTAATGGAGAGATCTGGCTGTCCTCGATCAGTTCGCACTCTGGCTGTCATTAAAGCTGTCAATGCACGCATCAAACGAAATCCTCTCCGAAAGCAAAAACTATTGGCGTTGCAGATGGGTGTGACTAAAAGTACATTCAAAAATACCCTGAATCAAGACCTTAAGCCTCGTGCTTTCAGAAGGAAAAGCGATCACTTGCTCAACGCACGTCTGAAAGGTTTAAGGCTTCAAAGATGCAGAGTCTTATTAAAACGGTACGCTAACAACGACCACCGCCGTATCCTATTTTCCCAACGAGAAAATCTTCATTTTGAAGAACAATTTAATTGGCAAAATAATCGAATCCAAAGTAAAAGCAGGTGTGGTCGCCCCCGTGTTCAAAGGGGTCATCATCCATCCTCAGTAATGGTTTGGTTGGGGGGTTTATTTCGGACCAACTGAAGTTCATTTCTGTGAAAAAGTGGAAACCAGTGCCCAAGTCTATCAAGAGACGGTCCTGGAAAAGATAAAAAACCTTGGGGGTTTATTAAAAAACCAGGATTATCTTCCAGCAGGACTCTGCGCCTGTCACAAGGCCAAAAGTACTCATGTTGGTTACAGGCGAAAAAATCGACTTTATCAAGCAGAAGATTGGCCATCTTCTAGTCCCGATCTTAATCCTCTGGATTATAAAATCGGCAAGCTTTGGGGGAGAAAGCCCGGTAAAAGCCACAGAAATTTGGACTCGCTAAAAGCATCTGTCAAGAAGGCAGTGACGGAGACAGACATGGAAATGGTGCGTAATGCGATTGATGACGCAGATGACGCAGATTAAGCGCCTGTATTAAACGAGGGGATCATTTTGAATAATTTTTTAATATCTTATTGAGAACACTATATTGGTCTATTTTATCAATAAAAGGTTCTTATTTTCTTTTCTGTTTTGTTTAATATAATGATAAAAGTTGTGGCAGAACTTAGTGACCGACTAAGTATATATGTAATCAGTCGTTTACTTATATGCCTTTCCTTTTCTTGTTTCTTTGATAATATAAACCTTTTTGTTGCTTCTGTTGTATATTACATATTGTACGCTCTGAGCAACCTAAAGTTTTACTTGCAGCATTTATTAAAATAATTTAACCCATTGGCAATCATGTGTTTTTTCTTATGACTAAATTTTTCTCTCCTTCTCCCTTTTCTGTCTATAGGCTCCATTAATGCAGTGAAAACTATAACAAAATGTTATTGCTCTAGAATCCAAACACGATTTCAAGCAAAGCATTTATCACGCAGTTAATACTGGCTGATGAACCATTCGTCAAATTCATAAATCTGGCTATCTATTTTAATCTCATTTATACTCTAATGAAGCTTTTAAAATAAAAGCCAAATATTAGTGAAATTTCCAAGAGTTAGATTGTTTTTAAACTTTGCTCGTCATCCCCACAGTATTTACCACGTGCTAGTTCGTAACGATCGCCATACTCCTTGATGTTTGAAAGCATTTATCGGCATATGAAGAGTATGGCAGTTAGCTACACGAAGAACAGACTAATTCTTAACTAGAATAAGAGGATAAATTTTAAATTTTATACACTGAAAATTTCTGGCGCGGTAAAGAATTGCGCTCGATTTCATCACTCACGGCAAAAGCAATGTAAGGAGAGAAAACATTAGCCAATGGACATATCTCTGCCGTGAGTGATTTCATCAATATATCAGCATTATTGTTATTGTTTCTAAACATTCCTTCATTTCAACTTTATCAATGGGGTAATCCTAAGAAATACTTTAGGGTACTCAACAAGTTGACAGATAACCAAGAAGTGGGAAATTTATGCAATGTTTAATAGATACTGGCAAATTTCTTTGCAAAAAATTGTTCAGATTATTGCATCGTAACAAACGGGTCTAATGTTGAATAATATTGTAGGGTTTTTCATATCGCGCTTAGTGTTTAATATAAAATCACATGAAAGATGTGATGTTTTTCCAGAATCATTACGAATGATTCATAATAAAGTCCCAATAAACTCCAATATGTAGCTGCCGTGCATAAGACTCCTAAATCATTAAAAAGAAACTTCCTTATAACTGGAAAAAAATCATACGCATCTTTTTAAAAAAGATTGCAATATTATTTAGCAAATGTGTAAATATTTTTATAAATTTGAATTGTCTAATTAACATCATGTATTATGTAATTCACACGTATTATCTTTTATTGTCAGCGACTGGTTCAATACTTTCAAGATCTTTTGGGACCAAAACTTAATACTGTCTTTAAAAAGCGAAACTGATCATTATTCCTCATCATTTTCAAATTATATTTTAACATTATGCTCGATCTCGATTCTCGAAAAATAACTCAAGCTTGTTTCCAACTAAGAACACAAACGCAACACCTTAATCTTTTATAAATCCTATAATATACCCCAATATTATTTTCGGTCAATTGTCATCTTTTTAAGAACCTTATTGTCTGCAATAGACATCAATTACTTAACTATCAAGCCTTAACTTACCCGACGGTGACATCAAAGATGTTACTTCCGACGGAAGAAGAGACGGCCATATCTCCAAAGCCCTTCCTAGCGACGATGACCGAAGTGATGAGATCGGGAATGGAGGTACCGGCGGCGAGAAAGGTCAGTCCCATCACTTCCGGAGGAATCAGCACCGTTTCGCCCACCATATTGGCCCACCACACCATCAGGTACGAATAGGCGGCAATCCATAAGATACTTCCGAGGAAGGTTATGGGAAAGAACTTCTTACCTGAAGAAAAGAAGATAAAAAGCAATTGATATATTGAATTAAAACAACAACTGCTTTCAAATTATTTCATCTAATCGTAGTGCCTCAATTCTACTACGGTTTTGTGTATTTCTTCCCCAGTTAGTTCTTTTATTTTAAATTGTGTTTCTAGTTTGGGGGGATTTGTCGTTGGTGTTGTTTTTTTTTAGTTTTGCAACTTGTCCCTACTCAAATTTTTTGCCCGTGTTTGCAAAATTTGTATTTATTTCTTAAGCTATTCCATACCAACTTGTTGTTACTGTGGTGTCTTCTTTTTCTACAAAAATAACAAACAATAAATTATGAGAAAATTGTATCAGAAGCAAGTGTTCAAACTGTTGACCAAACGCTGCTAAACGGTGTCGTTATCTTCCACGAAAGTGACGTTTCATATTCTGAATATTTCTTACAGTTATTTCTCTAAGTGCTACCATTATTCTCTGCTTCAAATCGTTGGGTCTGCGTCGAATATCGTCAGAAACCTTCGTTGGAATGTAATCCCAAACAAAAACATCCAACGGGCTTAAATCAGGACTTCTTGTCGGCCACTTCAGTGGACCACGACGACCTACCCACCCATCTGGAAATTCACTATTCAACAATTCTGTAGTTTCCCTGATGCTATGAGTTGGTGCCCCATCGTGCTGGTAAATGATCCTCCAGTTTACAGGAATATTGCCAATAGCTGGAAGAATTGTGTCTCTCAGCAATTCCAAATGCTTTTGGGCATTCAGTGAAGCGTCGATAAAAAAACGGACCAACAATGTGATTACGTAGAATTCTGGCCCATGCCTTCTGAAGAGTTTGAGCGTAGGTATACTGGAAACCGTTAGAGATAAAAGGTCGGTTAAATGGTGAAAAGGTTGCTCACTTATAAGGCTAAGTACAATCTGGGATTACATTTTTAAAAATCCATTCCGTTACTAAGATACAGGGTGAAAACCAAAAATGCGCGTTTTCCAAAAACCTTAATATTTTCGTTATTATAAAAAATACAGTCGTCAAATTTTCAGCATAGGGGTAGTTAGTAATGAGGACTTCAAAAATTGCATTAGAAAAATTCTAGGCTCACTGGGTTCTTGTATCCAACTGTTGTTTTTCTTATAGGCGCCATATTGGATTTTTAAATTTTTGAAACGGTCATAAAAATGCTTTTCAACCATATATAACATCCCCATGCTCAATGAAGAAAAACTATGAGAAATAGCAAAATTACGATTTGCCCGTAGTAGGCTGGCACCTATCCATACATTTATTAAACAATCGCAACGGCTCCGAATTTTCTAGCTGTCTTTGTGGTGTAAAAAGTTACTGATTTGTGATTTTAAAATGGATCGTGACCATATAAAGGGTAATTTTGCCGAATCATACTTAGGAACATTAGGAACAACAATTCTAAAGTAAATTAAATAATAGCGTATTGGCGTTTGGTAAATTTCACTATTATACATTGACCTCAGTGAAGATAAGATGTTATTCCGACATAGGATTATGCAATTTCCGTTATATAGTACTCGTAATCATGTCTGAACTCGGAGGATGACCTACACGTCGATAACCTTATATAAAATCGTACAACACTACATAGACGTCATTAATGACGTACCCTGCCTCAAATCGTGGCAATCTTGTATAAACACTCTGAAAAAATGTTCTATTTCTTACGAAATTTTATATATCGTCCAAATTATTATTGATTTTAAGTACATTACCTAGCAGAAAGCATTTATCGATCCAATGACTAATTTAACCTTTCATATTTCTTATCCTGCTGTTCATCATAGGCGAAGGGAAAAACATCACGTTTTGGCGTTGCATGTTGATAAATATCCTGCAGTTTATCTATAGGCGCTATTCGTACATGTGTATATGAATGTTTGCGTCGTCATAAATGTCGTGTCTATATGCTTTCAATATCGAACTATTGTACTGTGCTGCATAAAAACGCAATTTTGGTATATATTATCCTGCTTGACAGTTACCTATGATATAACGCAATGTTGTAGCTGACATTTCGCGACATGAATTCATGTTAACGCGTTGTGTAAATCGCGAAAATTGCTACAAAAGGCCGCGCAAATATATTACGTCATGAATATCGAATATGTTCAAAATTATTGGCTACATTTAAATTTTTCACAATATCCGATAAAGTTATGAATTAATAACACTAAACTGCAAAGGAGGCTCTATATAGGGAAGTGGCATATAAAATGATTACTTTGTTAGAACAAAATGTTGCACGGAAAGATGTAATTCACATTTCTAGATCCTACAATTTTTTTGTGATTAAAGATACAGACCCTGGCCGTCGAATCAGGACCACTTAAAATTATTACAATACTAGGGTAAAATTTAAAAAACAGTTAGCAATGTTGTCAATATTATTATTTAATTACATATAACATGCAAGTAAGTATAATTTGAACATATATTTACTAATATTTGCTTATTCCTCCTGTGTGTTTTATTTCCTCAATCCTTTTTGGCGTACTGCTAATGCAGCTTTTTATTGTTTTTTTCGTTTATTTCGTCGCTATTATGCCATACATCTTCAATATGTTGTAGTAATTCTTCCTTTGTAGTTGAGTGTCGTTTATTTACGATGTTTTTCAAGTTCCACACATTTTCAATTGGGATTGCTTCTGGTCAATTGCCTGGCCTGGGTAGTACATGCAGATTTTTAGATTCAATGTATCGCATTACACTTTTTGCCTTGTAACACGGTGCGTTGTCTTGCATGAAAGTATATGGTCCTTGAGCCGGGTCCAATGAGCCAATATAAAGTATTAAATAGTTTTCTAAAACTTTTTTATATTGTTTTTGTTCCATTGTTCCGTTAACGAAATATAGTGGTCCCGGGTCCTTCTATTGTAATACACGACCAAACCATTAGGGATGGGGGGTGTTTAATAGATTTCATCGTGCATGCTTCGGTTTAACTTGCTACTTTAGCTTTATACATATACACAGCATCTGCTTAAATATATAATGTGATGTGAGGGAGAATATTGATCAAGTTGCGCTAGTTGGTTTTAGCTTTTCTGTTTCGATTTGCTTGAAAACGCAAAGCAAAAAAAAAGAAGTTGATGTGATATAGGATTGCGTTGTTCATTATTGGTTACAAAATACCTGGATTACTGGAACACTGGATTACTTTAAGTACTTGAAGAAACAAAACAATCAACCTTTTCAAATAAGAACAGAAAAAATGGAGCACATTTTTTCATACATTGACATTCACCTTATTTCAAACGGTTTCAAAGAAACTTTTATAACGGGTGTTTTTTTTTTCGCTTAGATAGAATTTACGAAAAAGATAACTGTCAAACGAGCTGTCAGCTGTCAGCTGCGACATTTACGATTAGTATACTCTGGCAAGTCATCATGAATAGACTCAGCTTGAACAATGCTACCAATGACTTATTTTGAAAATAATTCATCGATTCGCGCAACTTACAGGCCCACATAATTGTTCTTCTAAGCAAGACATCCGTCGTACGTTGGCTAGATTTCGTAGCACACACTCCCTACATGACGCAACAGCACCAACACGTCGACGGAATGTTGGTAATGAAGAGAATATCGTTGCAGTAAACGAAAGTGTGGAGGAAGCCGTGATTCGTCGCTATAAATAATCTAGGAAAAAGTAAAAAATGTAGAGAACCATTAACCAAAATGAGGATGAATTTGACCAAAAATACAGATGATAAATGGAACTTGCTTTTCCCCAATCTTCACCTGTATATTTGTTATATTCTATAGCCGATTGAAATCGGTCAT